>CAJHUC010002633.1:0-24444 GCA_905146915.1 Ostreobium quekettii | reverse complement strand
CTATTCACTGCAGGTTGGTTGGGCAGGTTTTTCAAAGATTCCTTGATCAGCCGCCACTTCCCAACAGCCCAAGTGATGCCCAGCAATTCTCATTCATATGCACTGTACCGGGTCTCGGCCGGGTTGAGCTTCCTACTCTCATAGCAAACGGGTTGCAGCCCGTTGCCAAAGTCCTGCTGTAGTATACCACCCACTGAAACGCCTGATGCATCTGTGGTAACCACAAACTCCCGGTCGAAGTCCGGTAACTGCAAAACTGGGGCAGTCACCATGGCTGTCTTCAAACGATTGAATGATTTCTCTGCTTCGTCACTCCAAACAAAGGCCCTGTCCTTCTTCGTCAAGTCCGTCATGGGTGCTGCCAGTTCGCTGAACCACCGTATGAACTTGCGATAAAAACTGCACAGCCCCAAGAATGAACGGACGTCGGTGACATTTTCTGGTGTCGGCCAATTCAAAATTGCTTGGACCTTTGACAGTGAAGGCTTGATCCCCTCAGCCCCCACATCAAAGCCCAAGTATTCCACCTCAGTTCTGAAGAAGTCGCATTTCTTCAATCTTCCAAACAACTTCTCCGACTGTAGGCGGTTCAGAACTTCCCTGATGTGCTGTATGTGTTCCTCCCTTGTCCGGCTGTAGATTAATATGTCATCCAGGAACACTAGCACAAACTGGTCCAAGCCTTCCCTCAAAATTGTGTTCATGATCCTCTGGAAGGTCGCTGGTGCGTTGCACAACCCGAATGGCATGACAAGATATTCAAAACTGCCATATCGACTCACAAAGGCTGTCTTGTGTACATCGGACTCTCTCACTCGGACCTGATGGTAACCTGAGGAGAGGTCAATCTTGGTGAAGTATTTAGCCCCGTGCAGTCGATCCAACAATTCTTCCACCTTTGGCAGTAGGTACCGATTTTTGACGGTTATTTTGTTTAAAGCCCTGTAATCAATGCACATCCTCCACTTGCCATCTTTTTTTGGTATAAATAGGATGGGTGCACCATATGGGCTGGAGCTTGGTCTGATCCACCCCTGTTCCAGCAGTGTGTCGATCTGCCGCCGTAGTTCATCCAACTCAGCCGTACTCAGCCTGTATGGGCTTTTGTGCGGCGGTGCCTCTCCTGGCAGCGTGTCAATCTCATGATCGACTATCCTCTTGGGTGGTGGACCGTAAGGCAGCTTGTCTGGGAACACGTCCTTGAACTCCTCAAGTGTTTGCTGCAGCTGTTCCCGGACAGCCTCATCTGCCTCACTGACCTTTTTCTGAATAACCTCCTCAATCGGTACCTCTTCCGTCACTGGGCCTGTTTCCTTCGATAATCTCCGCCTTTCGCCCTCAGTCATGCCTTTGGCTGCACCAGCCTTGGACTTTGGCCTTTTGCTATCTTTACTTGGGAAGTCTGTGGCCTTCAAGACGCACAAGTACATGGGCTGGTCGGTTTTGTTTGCTCTCTTGGCTGCCTGTCTCATCGAGATGAAGTCTAACTTTTTCCTGACAGGCTGCCTGACACATCGCCCAGCCACTTTCTTTGCCCTTGTAGTCCTGCACCTTGGGGAACCCTGAGGTCTGTGAGGGTCCTCTGGAGAAAAATTTTGTGGGGCTGTACTCCCCCCCTGGGGAACATCGGCCGTCCCCGGCGATGACACCTTACTCAGCACTGACTGCTGAGTGGCCCACTGCTTCGCCGAAGAATCATATTCCCAAAATTTTGGCGAACAGAATGCAGCCAACTTGCTCCCCAAGTCTGTAGTAGGAGTCTCTGATCCCCTCTTGAGGTCTCTGAAATAGTGCTGGAGACCGTTCAATCCCTTGTCGACAATCTGGCAGTGCTTACCAGATGTTTCACGGATACCCTTGATAGGCTCCAGCTGTGAGCCGTTTCTAAGGTACACCATGTTTGACCGCCAATCCACCAGTGGGTTCATGATATCCAGCCAATCTTTGCCCAAAATCAGCTGAACCCCTTCCATCATCGGTACTGCAGTCAATGATAGTCGACAAGGTACACTCCCGATGCATACCAACACCCGTGGGGCTATTCCGGTGGAAACTATGGTTTCCCCGTTTGCCAACTCCAAGGCAGAATATGCTCCCACAAACTGTAAAGCTGGTCGGCAGTGAAGCCGGTCACTGATGAAAGACCTGCTCGCTCCACTGTCAATCAACGCAGGGACACTTGTCCCGTTCACCACGGCGTTCAACACCAGCAGCACGTGGTCCTGAACTCCAGTGCCTGGGGCTGGCTGTCCCACAGCATCAGCACCTGGAGCGGTTTCTAGCCTCTGAACTGACACCGTAGGGGTCTCTCCCTGCTGGGCTTGAGACATTAAAGTTGTCTCCCTGGTGTCATCACCTGAAACCTGTTTTTGCTCAGCTCGCTGTGCGCGTCGGTACCGACGTCTTTCCAGCCGCTTTCTCCACTGCCACTTTCTCCTCTGACGTCTTCTCTGAGCGATGCTGAGTTTTGAATTTTCTAGGGTGCAGATCCTCTGGATAATCTGCCCCTGTCGCCCCCGATGAACTCCTGACTGGCCAGAGTGGGGCTCAGTCAGTTTCCCTGCCCCTGATGCAGAGAAGCATCGGTTCCATGCCCGGCTGCATGCTGTGCAGCCACCTGGTCCTGCTGACCAGCCATCCCCTGATCATCATGGGCAGCTACAGCTGCTACCCGGGGCTTCCTCTGGTTGCCTCTGCCCCGTCCCCTCTGTCCAGATCCACCAGGCTGCTGTGGTACAGGCTGGCGTACCACAACTGGAGCCTGTGGAGGGACGGGTGGCTTCACAACCTGCCCCCTTCCGCGATTTCCCCCTTGTTGCACATTTTTATTTTGAGCCTGATAGTACACAACATTAGGAGCTGGTGTCGATCCTTGTCCACTTTGCTGTCCTGGCTGCCTGCCTTGGCCTCGTCCATGACCCTTCTGTCCACTGCTGCCCTCTGCACGTCCACTTGATCCTGGGCGCCTCGACATCTGGGCAGCCAATGCAGCGTCCCTGGCCAGCTGGAAAGCCTGGCTCAGCCTCTTAGGCTTTCCCTGTGAGACAAGTACCGCCTGGTCTTGGGGAAGGCCCCAGATGAACATCTTCAACACCCATGATTCATCGTAGGTGTCCACCTTATCCAACTCAGCCTCGAACCTACAGATGAAATCATGCGTGGACTCCTCTTTCCTCTGCCTGATGTTCATCAATGCAGCCATTGCAGAATCAGCCTTGTTAGTGTTTTGAAACCGGCTGATCTGCTGCTCTCCGAAGGCCTGCATGTCCTTGGGGTCCTCCCATGCCTTCAGCTTTCTCTGCCACCAGGTCTGTGCAGTTCCCTGGAGCAGAGTGGAAGCATATGCAACTTGCTTCCCAGGCGATCCTCCGACCAAACGAAAGAAATTCGACACCTGACCCAGCCACACCTCCGGGTCTTCAGATGTCCTGCCCGAAAAGGTTGGAGGGTCCTTTGGTTTTATTTGGACGTCAAAAATTCCAGCCCCCTTGCGAGTGCGTCTCCCCGATGACTCGCTCGATGATGTAGTGTCAGAACTGGGCGAACGTGCATGCCGCGACCTGTGTGATCTGGACCTCTGTCGTCCTGGACGGGCAGCATGGCTGGTCTGTGCAGGTGGCATCGTCTGATTGCCAGCATCAGCAACAATCTCCACCTCCTGCTGCAAATGCGGAGGTCTGCTGTATGTAACTGCTGCTGGTGGCTCTGGGGGTCCAGGCAGAGTTTGCTGGCGGGGCTGAGAATCTTTTTGCGACTGCTCTATGGCCAGGTCCGCGGACAACTAATCGATCCTGGACAGAGCATCATGAAGCTGTCGAGTAAGCCGCTCGACAGTCGCATCCTGTTCCCTCCTCAGCCTTTGTTCAGTATCCAAATTCCTCTGCCTCTCGTGTGCCAATGCATTCTCCAGTTCTGAAAGGCGCTCAGCATTACTGGAGACATTTCTATGCATTGACGACATAGCAGTCTCAGTCCGCCCAAATGCCTCCCTGGTCTGACCCTCCAAATGCGAAACTGCCCTATGAGATGTCTGGGCAGTCTGCTGCACTGCTGATGCCGTCTGATCAGCCAGCACATTCATGGCATGTGCTGTCTGGGCAGCAGTCCCTGCAATCGCCTGTGCAGCTCGCTGCTCCAAGTTCTGCATCCCCTGTGCAGCTTCGGTCCTGGAGACCAGGGCACCCTCTGGGTTTCCCAACACCACTGCCCCCGGCTCTGTCCCGGCAATCAGAATCCTCTGTTGCCGCGCCTCGTATGACGCAACAATAACTCCCACACGTCCAGCTCCAGCGACTGTCTCCACTGTCCCGTCGATTTCTTCCACACCATCATGGCCGTTCAGCTCCATCAAATCACGATCCGCCATGATTCCACCCACGACACTGATCCGATGATCAACTATACTGAAACGAAGTCAATCGGCGTAGACCTGATCTCGGGCTACTGAAAATCCGCTGAATCCTATCCCCAAGTAGCCAAGCAGCCTTTACCT
The DNA here is from genome assembly GCA_905146915.1 of Ostreobium quekettii. Lineage (NCBI taxonomy): Eukaryota > Viridiplantae > Chlorophyta > Ulvophyceae > Bryopsidales > Ostreobiaceae > Ostreobium > Ostreobium quekettii. The sequence goes on along the minus strand of CAJHUC010002633.1, from coordinate 19,952 downwards.
CCCAACTTAAGTTATCTTGCTTCTACTGGTTTTCAGTAATCACTTTCACACACAGTTACCCCCAGTACTCTGCAGGGTGACCTCTCGGTCCACCTGGTAACTTTCCAGAGGGTGCGTCTATGGCTACTAATGAAAACTTAGTCCCAGCTTCAGCCGAACAACCTAAGAAGGTGTCCCTTGCCTGGGACGAGACCGCTGTAGGAGGTCTGGGTTGGCCTATGGCACCCCCAGCCTGTCTAATATTTGAAGACTCAGCCACCCAAGGTTCCGAAGGGGTGACTGGCCTGTCTACCTCAGGTGGGCAATGGCCTCACCCTCTGACCGGTTCCAGGGGAGATGCCTCCACTAGGAGGTAGCACTCTGGTCCCAACTGGGCCTGCCTACTGCCGTGCTCAATCTCCTCCCCCTTCCCCTAATCAGGCCCCCAATCTTGGTGCAGAGCGGTCTGGTGGTGACCCGCCTGCAGTACCTGCAAAATAAGGTGAAGCAGCAGATGTCCCCTACTTCTAGAGCGGGACCTTCACCCTATTCTACAGCGGGTGGCACCTGAGGTTGACGGTACCTTCAATCAGGCCGGGTTGTTCGCTACACGATGGCGCTCACAAGGCGCACCGACCACACCGGCTGGCGACCAGCGGATCCGGGCGCGATTGCTCGCACCGCTGATCCCCGACACCACCGTCCAACGAAAAGCCTCAGCTCCCCTCAACAAACTCCCCATTGCACGACGGCGATTCAAAGACTCATGGAGGTGCCTCTAATTTCACGCCTCGCGTTGAGGTTGAATCAGCTGCCCCGCCGCCGCCGCTGGTCACTTCCCTTGCCGCGCCTCGCTCAAATTTCTCCCGCTCGAGTTTCTCAAGGCCCAAACCATTTGTTATGGCCCCATCGGCAACTCGCCGCTTCCCGAGGTGCTGCCGCTCCCTCACCGCAGCTCGGCTGTTGGAGGTCAGCCGGCCCTCTCCACCTTGGACGGGGGGCGTATCCGGGGCAGTCGCTCCTGTGGTCGCGCGGTGGGCCCAATGCTCGACGGGGATCGATCCCCGGGGCCTGCTGTCGGCGAGAGGTGGCAGCGCAGCGGTGTGGTGGTTCGCTGGCTCGCGGGAGGCCAGAGAGTGGGCCAAAGATGTTACACGGATTCACAGCATGCGCGCGCACATATCGCATGCGCGATGCCCGATCGCGGGTCCATCGCTGTCACATCAAGACAAGACAACTCATGTGCACGTCCAGGCACTCAGTCACCATCCACCGTTCACCTACGATCGACCCATTGTCCTCTAATTCCAAGCGTCTAACACCCGACCCCCTGGCCCTAAGTACTACGACTTCAGGAGGCCATATCTTCGTCAATTCTTAACGGATTTGGGCGTTTAAAAGCGCATTGGAACCAGGAAGCTCTTAATAACACTCCCAAAAGGTCGATTTAGCCAATTACGTAATTCCCACTCCAGAAATGTCAAATAAGCCTAACCCCCAAGCAGCCACGTCACACAGCACCACCTTTCCCTACAGCAGATATGGTACGTGCACAGAGTTCAAACTTTCCAGTGAGTAAAACATTTGGTCTTTTGCCAGTATCAGAACCTGCATTGCATGCTTTACCCAGTGGAACAGTTAGTATGTCAGTGCAGTCATCAGGGTGGAAACATGTTTCTACAAACCCAGTTGCAATTGTGGACCATACAGATGGTAATCCCATCAGGCATACAAGAACAGCAGGCACAGATGCAAGTACTGCAAGTAATTAGGATAGGGCTATATTGCCTGCAGAATTTCAGAAAATACAAGAGCGAGTAGGCCATGCATTTACACTGGATGCGTGTTCGAACCCAGATGGAAAGAACGCACTGTGTGCACGGTACTGTAGCAGTGAGGATGATTTTCTCACCAGAAAACTTGAAGGTGAGCATGTACGGTTCAATGCCCCTTTCAACAGTATACAGAAATTCATCAAGCATTATGCAGAACAAAAGAAGCAACATCCTCAGACAGTTAGTGCATACATAGTGGTGCCTAATTGGAGACAGTTGAGAATTCCTGAATTAAAGGGGATGCAAGTGGTTGCGCAGTATAGTAAGGGACAAGTACTTTTTACGAGCCCTACACAATCAAGACAACGGCGACACTTGCCAGGAATACCATGGGGTGTCACGGTGTATTACGATCCACCAGTTCCATCAGTATATGCAGCAATGCAAAGTGAGGAGGGTAGACTTACCCTTGGGCTAAAGGGGAAAGTTTCAAAAGCCCCAGCTCGATGTTTGATTGATACAGGTGCTACAGGAATGCATTATATCAGTAAGGAATTTTGTAAACAGATTGGATTGTCTTTTGAGGAACAGGAACCAGAAACAGTAACCATAGCGAATGGTTCTAGTGGTGAAATAGTGGGACAAGTAGTGGTTCCCATTCAAATACAGAGTTACCGAGCAAAACTTCTATGTGCAATGATGAGCATGGCACCCGATTTTGATCTTATTCTTCGAGATGGGTGGCTCATTGAAAATAAGGCCATGCTCGATTACACGGAACAAACTTGTTCACTACAACAGGGTGCCAGGCATGTGGTATTATAAACAAACCTTGCAGCACGTGTTGAGCATCGGGCTGACTCAAAGTTGTTAACCCACATTCAGGTTCGGCGCAGTGTCCGAAAGGGTTGTCCATCTTGTTTTGTGATGGTTAGAACATTAGAACGTGAGGGACCGGAACCAGATGCGGACTCCGAAATGGGCCCACCTCCGCCTCGAGAACCGGTCAGTGACAAAACCACAAAATACCAGGTCGATCCTCAGTGCCTAAAAGCACTGTTGGACGAATATTCTGATGTGTTCCCAGATAGTATTCCAGGATTACCACCAAATAGAGGAGCAGCTATATCCATACCATTGCAGGAAGGTACCAGACTTTTGAACAGACCAATATTTAGATACAGTCCTGCAGAGCTAGAAGAAATGCGGGAGCAGGTTGAGTATTTACTCAAAAGAGGGCTGATAGAGCCAAGCAACAATCCATTTGGGGCTCCTGTCTTATTTGTCAGGAAACCCAACGGAACATTTAGAATGTGTATAGACTACAGAGCCTTAAACAAGGCAACCATCAGAAACCAATACCCAATCCCCAGGGTGGATAACCTCCTGGATCAATTTCGCAATGCTAAAGTATTTAGCACTGTGGACTTGATGCAGGGGTACTATCAGATCAGAATACAGGAATCAGATTGTGAAAAAACAGCCTTTAAGACACTGATGGGACTCTATGAATTTAAAGTGCTCCCATTCGGTCTAACAAACGCGCCTGCAATATTTCAGCGCGTTATGAATGATATATTCAGGCCCTATATTGGGAAGTTCGTCCTTGTATATCTGGACGATATATTAATCTTTTCCAGGAATGCAGAAGAGCATTTAACCCATATCAGGCAGGTCCTTGAGGTCCTGAGGGCACAAAAGTTTTATGCACGTTTGCATAAATGCCACTTTAATCAGACTTCAATCAAGTACTTGGGACACATCATATCAGCAGTAGAGGTGGCCACCCGGATCCGTTAATAGCGGACAGAGGTTAATTTCTATTAATTTTTTGTTAATAATTAACGGAAAATAACAAAAAAAGACAAAAATTAATTGTTAAAACTGCTGTTAGTCACGAGCACTGGCACATCAAAGGCAGGCTCATGACCGACATAGGGCAGCTGACTGGGCCACTGTCAAATAGCCAGTCAGGGTGAACAAGAAAAGAAAAAAGGAAGCCAGCGAAGAAAAAAAAACATATATGCATTCGTAAAAAGAACAAAGGAGAGCTTTATGTAAACGGCATATCAAGAAGATATCTGATGGTCGCTGTGCCTTTACAGTTTATGGTGTCTAACATACTGGCTGGACAATGGCTGTAGGAAAAAGACCAAGGAAACAAGACAAGCCACAATCCCTCAGTGGTTGTCCAGATCTGGACACGCTGACGAGCATTGATACCGCCTGACTGGAGCTCCACCATTCATGAGCATGACCACTAGAAGCTTTTGAGAAGGAAATGGGTTTTTGAAAAGCAACATCAGAAATTTGGATTAGATGGGCACAATTGTTTCCACTTGAAGCGGATCCGAGGGACTGTGTTTGACGGCTGCTTGATGTTAGGCATTGTAACTGTAATCTACATGAGGATTTGAAAAGAAAGGACGACCAGCTGCGTGAGTAAATGGACTGTCTTGGAGCGTTCAGCCCAGGGATGTCATTGGGACACATGGGCAAAAATTGGATAAGAAAAGTATGCATTAAAAGACCTGCCATAGACTACTAAGAACTGGGTGAGCAAAAATCCAGTTCACTAACAACGCGAGGTGAACAGAATGGCTGAAGAAGTGGCAGCTGAAGAGTAAATAACGAGTAAAGCTGAATTGGAAAGAAGCACGAGGCGATGCTGTTGAAGTTTATGCACAGTTCAGTATGAAGTGTTGCAGCTTGATACGATTAAGTGTGGTTATCCGCATTGGAAATACGGGTCTTATTGTTAGATTACAGTTGCCCAAATACGGACCTGAAGTAACTGCTAGACCTGAAGCCATACGACCACAGAATTCTAAGGTTAGTTGCTATGAATGTTCACTGATAAAAAGGGTTTCTTTGAAAGAACTGCTGACAGTTCATGGTAGGGATTGAAAAAAAAATAGACAAGGAAATTACGACAAAGGGCAAAAAGATGTGAAAGAACACAGCTGTACAGTGGTAAGGTGTTGGCTAAACATTATAGCATTTTACTAAGACTTTGGCAGCTGCAAGGGCGACTCCAATCAATGAGCCAGGGATGCTGGAAAAAAGCACCGAAATGGTCTGGCAGCTATGTGCCAGCCAGTGCTTAAAATTAGGAGGTGTCTGTGATTGAAACGATGCACTGCGACAGGGCATAGTGCGCAAGGAAACATGCTGCCGTATGGGGTTTATTATGATGATTGGGCATGACCCACAGGGCAGTACGGAAGCTGCCCGGCGGTCGGACTGATTCGCAGCCCTGAAGCACTTGAAAGGGGCTGTTGAATGCAACTGAAACTCAGTGCCAGTCCGTCAAAGCCCTACCCAGGATGGGCGGGACAAGGATGAGCCTTATGCATTCGCTTATACTTGCGTATTAGTGAAGTAGTTTGCCTGACATCCATGTTCGGATGTCGTACTGTGATGAAACGCGACCAACCTGTGTCGCATTGGCCCCCCATGTGCCCGAACTCATACTGTCAGGAGTACGTAGACAACCCTGTAGGTTGCCCAGTGCAACTGGGCCTTTCTTGATGTGTCACATGCGCTGACATCTGAGTCAGCCATACAGAGCCGCGGGAACTGAGCCCTGCGCCTGAGAAGCCTCCGCTTGAGACCCCCACGGCCTAGCAAGCTTGAGCATGGCGCGTAAGGAAAATGCGAACCCTGCAGATGGTGCACACTCGTTCGAGGATCCATGGCGAACGTGTTGAACGACGCGGCTCCCCTCGAGCCGGGCGGGATGCTCGGAGGTTATGGAGAGAGGGGTCCAGTTTGGGTCCTGCGAGCCAACGGCCTCTCCACCGACCGCCAAAGAGAGTTTCGAGCTGCTGTGGAGGGTCGGTCGGCGGCAGAAACAGGGGCGGCGTTGATGGCGACAGGCCAGCCCCTGACGCGGAAGGCGCGGACGGTGCGAGCGTCGGAGGGCCAGCCTCCGACGCCGAAAGTGGGGCGGATGCAAACGGCGCGAGTGGGGGCACTGCAAACACGGACGTGGAGCACGTTGACCGGGCGCGGGACGATGAGATGATGGACGCAGAAGCGCCTTATGCGGGTGACGACACAGGCTACCTAAGCATGGGCTGGGGAAGCAGCGCGGCATGCGCAAAAAGCATGGATGCGGAGTGGACATTCGTACGGGGGCCATGAGGGTCCGGAAACCGAAGGGAAGCAGCAGGGGCTTCTTGTAGCGAGGTGACGGTCGAAAAGATTGGCTGAAAATGTTAGTAATCTGCGCTCGTTGATTAGTAAAAAGTGCCATGAAAAGTCTTTGAGCAAATAGAGCCTTTTGGCGGTTGGGTGGCTCAGTAAGATGACACTAGTGAGCTGAACCATAAAGTGTGACTGAGTTATAGTACTTTATTCGTGTTTCAAAGGGATCTGGAGGGAATATTCGAATAGTTGGGGGAATCTAGGCAACTAGGGTGAAGTTGCGCTCAATTGGTGAGCCAATAGACCCTGGATTGTTAAGTAAAGGGATTTCATTTGAGTATGTTGATCTGAACGGTGAAAAGGGGTGGAGCCAACTGATTTGTGTGATGATCTATGATCCGTTTGAGGGAAGGGATATTCCAGGGAATATTCCTAGAATATTCCTAGATGAGGTACAATCTCTCGGACTATAAATAGGGGAGCGGCGCCCCTATTGTAGCCAGCCGAACTGACCAGTTGGTGGTCCCAAGGGACCAACCAGAACATTCATTGTAATAATCGATTAATTGGTCAAAGATTGAGTACAGGACACAACCCTTGGAGGGTTGTTTGGTGTGTGTGTGTGTGTGCTGAGTGTGTGTAAGCGAATTGTGAGTAACGAAAAGCTCCATTACGTGAGTGTTCTACTGCACTTGTGACGTGTCCTATTGGGAACGCCTGCGGGGCCCCAAGCGCACTTTAATAGTAATTGCACATAACGTAATAGACTGGGAAGCCTACGGGGCCCCAGAAAAACACCCTCAGAGAAATCTGGGGTGCTGAGCTATAGTTATCTTACAGTACAAATCACGCATTACTAAAGTATACAATACGGCTGAGCGTTTACAGCCTTGAGCTGTGCTTCCAAGACAGCTGCTGCATTTTGGTGGTGACTAAAGGTGATTAGTAGTGAAAGTTTGTTGAGCTACAAACTAATCTACATTCGACCGAACCTAAAGGGGCTGGAAGTGGAAAAACAGGAAGGTAAGTAGTTAAGGAAAGGGAAAGTTGAATAGATTCCGCGCGTAATCAAGGCCAGCTCGCGACTGACAAAGTACTGCCTCAGTGAGGTCCAGTACTGAAAGGAGGCAAAGGCTGGTGAAAAAGTGAGTTCATTACAGAATTGAGGACATACAAGTGCCCCACTCATTGTCACTTAGATTCTGACCAATGAGAGACCTAGAGGCATGAGTCGAGTTGAAAAAAACGCTGTCGAATCCAGCAGTACTCCCCTTGTACTGACGCCCACCCCTAAGCACAGTGTCGTAGTGTGTCCTCCTGCTCCTGTGAAGGGTGACCTGCACAGCGACACTCAGGAGGCTCAGAGGCAATCCTTGACAAAAGGTCAAGCTCGTCAGCTGCGAAAAAGCTGGAACGAGCTATCAGGAAAAGTGTTTGAAAACTAACGCACAGGCTGCCATAAGACTTTTTCACTAGACCAAAGAAAAACTGGACGTAAAGGTGTATACTGATGATGTACTATTGTCTTTAGACAGTGTACATAGTCCAGGCATCAACCCAAAAGATTGGCTGGGTATATTCAGTAACACCAACTAGTTGTTGAAATTCTGGAAGGTTGCTGGCGTGGTTTTCGGTGTGTTCGCGGGCGATGCGCCCGCCGAGGCGCCCGATGGGGCCGTGGGGCCCCCTCCGCCGGATGGCCGGCGGGCTTTGCGGGGCGCTCGTCTTCTTCGGATGCGTAGTGTGGGCCCAGGCCTGCAGAATGGCCGGGCGCGGGGCGGCCGTACGCGCAGTGGGTGCGCGCGGCGCCTTGCGGCCTGCGGGTGCAGCCGCTGGGAGGCGAGAGTGGGCACAATGGAATTACAGGCTAACATGCGGGGTCGGTCACATGACCCCCGCATGCAGCGGTACACAATCGACAGAAAAGCGTATCGAATGTACCATATCGATAGTATTTCATCCCCGGGTACGGTAGGGGCCCGTCCTTAAGTACTACGGCTTTATCTAGCCATAACTCCACTACCGCTAACCCGTTTGGAATGATCCAAAGACCTATGGAAAGCTAACAGCCTCCTCTGTCCCATCTAGGTACAATCTCATATCAATTATCATTTCCCGGTGAATAATTAGAGTAAACCGGCTACCCCCTAGTAGTTTACACAACAGTACTCCCCCCGGGGGGGGTAGTTTCGCCCTCAAAACGTCTAAGCGAAACCCAATGGCCTAGTTGTCCTCAACGGGCCGGTCCCTCTTGATCACCTTTTTAAGTTCTTCTGGGGAAGTGAAGTTCTCCTCTGGAGTCCAGGTAGCATCATCCAACGAATAATCTTTCCAGAGCACTAAATACTCCTTACGCCTCCTGGAACTGGGTCCTGCCCACCGCCAACGCAGTAATTTCTCGACATCATACGGCTCATCCTCTGCGGGCTCGATGTCCTCAATCTGACCCTTCTGAGTAGGGTGCGCCCACTGGCTGGTTCTGAAAGGACGCAATAAGTTGATGTGGAATATGTTGTGAATCTTCCACTTCTCAGGGAGGTCGAGTTCGTAGGCCACTGGTCCCACGTGACGAACCACAAAGAAAGGCCCAACGAATCGCATCTTCAGCTTATGGATAGGTGCATTCTTCAAGTTCAAATGCTCAGTCGATAGTAGCACCTGATCCCCACTACTCAGCCTCAGTTCCCTTCGCTTCTGGTCAGCTTGGGACTTCATCCTGTCTTTGGCCCGGTTCAGAAATTTCAGAGCCGTTGAGAAATTCCTTTTGATCCGGTCCACAAACTGGTTGACCCCTTCAATCATGGTGGAGTCATGATCCCGGATAAGGTCCATGGGTATACACGGATGGAAACCGTAGTTCAGATAAAACGGCGTGTACCCCGTGGCCTGCGTCGGACTGTTGTTGATCACGAATTCAATAGTAGACAGCATTTTCTCCCAGTTCGATCCTCCTGCCCGGCATGCAAGGTACAGCGCAGGACCACCTCAACCACCCTGTTCATCGCCTCAGTCTGACCATCTGTCTGAGGGTGGTATGCGCTGGACATCCTCAGAGAGCTTCCCAGAACGTTCCATAGTTCTTTCCAGAACTTGGATATAAACCGTGGGTCTTTGTCGTTCACAATAAAACGTGGGATCCTATGAAGTTTCCCTACTGTAGTCCAGTAGACACGGGCAGTGTCAGGAGCATTGATTGTCTGTTTGACAGGTGCAAGGTGCACCATCTTGGTGGCCCTGTCTACGACAGTAAGAATCCCATCATTCTCATTCTCTGACTTTGGAAGACCCATGATGAAATCCAAGCTCACGTCTGCCCACTTTTGTTCGTAGAGCTGTCGCAGCATGCCTTATGCCGGCATTAATCAAGTACCCCTGGCGCCATTCGATATCAAGGGTGTGCTCAGGCCAGTAGAAAGTCTTTTGTATATTCTTCAATGTTTTGTGGTAGCCCAGATGTCCTGAATAAGGGACCTCATGAAGTTCCCTCACTATTTGCTCTTTGATGTCTGGAACATCTAGAACCACCAGCCGCCACTGTGATCCCTAGTGCCTGTCGCTGTCCTTCACCTCCAAAAATCCTCTTGTCAGCCGGAAGGATCGACCTCCAATGGTTATCACATTTTCTTGAACAGACTCCAGTTGGGATATGATGTCTGCCCAACGAGTGTCCTGTCTTATGCCACTTTTAATCCTCTCCCTCATCTCTCTCTCCAAGGATATGCGAGACCTTGTGACCAAAATTGAACGTCCCACTTCTTCGTCTTGACCCCCCACTTGGGTCACCTCCGGTCTACTCTTTGCAAAAATTTGATCCAATTTCTTCTGGATCTCATCATCAGACGGCTTTTCACTTAACATTAGCCTTTTTTACCAACGACTCCTCTTCCTCACGGACGTTCATCAATTCTTTGACGTCCTTAATACTCTGTCGAGTGAGGAAGTCAGCAGGGTTCTTCTTTCCTGGTATGTGGACTAGGTCGCAGTCATACCCCTGCAAAACCTGTACCCATTTCCAAATTCGCCTGTTGACTGCTGGCTGATTGGGTAGGTTTTTCAGTGAGTCGTGGTCGGTCTGGATGGTGAAATGTTGGCATGCAAGATAATGCCTCCACTTCCCCACTGCCCATACGATTCCCAGTAGTTCCCGCTCGTATGCGCCATATCGTGTCTCCGCAGGATTCAGCTTTCTGCTCTCATAGCAAATCGGTTGAAGTCCTGAGCTGAAATCCTGCTGGAGTATTGCGCCGACTGACACCTTTGAAGCATCGGTGGTGACAGTGAATTCCCTCTCAAAGTCGGGTAACTGCAGAATGGGGGCGGTGACCATTGCCTTCTTGAGACCATTAAAAGCCCTCTCCTCCTGGTCACCCCAGATCCAAGGCTTGTCCTTTTTTGTAAGGTCCGTAAGGGGTGCAGCAATCTCAGAAAACCACCGGACAAACTTCCGGTAGAAGCTGCAGAGCCCTAAGAAGGACCGGACGTCTGTGACACTTTCTGGCGTTGGCCAATCCAAAATCGCCTTGACTTTTGATAGTGATGGTTTGATACCGTCCTTCCCAGCATCAAAGCCAAGGTATTCGACTTCAGTTCTGAAGAAGTCGCACTTCGGCAGGCGTCCGAAGAACTTCTCTGACCGTAGTCGGTCCAAAACCGCTTTTATGTGCTTGAGGTGTTCTTCCTTGGTACGACTGAATATCAAAATGTCGTCCAGGAATACCAACACAAAATTGTCCAGACCATCTCTTAGTAAATGGTTTATAATCCTCTGGAATGTGGCTGGTGCATTGCAGAGGCCGAAGGGCATCACTGTGTACTCAAATGAACCATATCTGGACACGAACGCCATTTTGTGTATATCCGCCTCCTTCACCCGGATCTGATGGTATCCGGAGGATAGATCAATCTTTGTGAAATATTGGGCGCTGTGCAGACGGTCCATGAGCTCCTCGACCTTCGGGAGCGGGTACCGATTCTTGGTCGTTATTTTGTTCAGAGCCCTGTAGTCAATGCATAGTCTCCACTTCCCGTCCTTCTTTGGAATGAAAAGGACCGGAGCTCCGGAGCTCCGGGGTTACAGAATCGTGGGACTTCCCACGTGGTCCCGCGTGGGCCCACGTCCCACGCCGTGGGGCACCGTGGGGTGGCGTAAAAATGCACCCACGGCGTGGGATGTCCCACACGGGCCCGCGTTGGGCCCACGTGGGGATGCAGCCACGCTGCCCCACGTGCACAATCACCCCCCCACGCGCGGGGGCTGCCACGAAGCCCCACGCTATCATACACCCCACGGCTCCCACGCGAGGGAATGATCCCCCACGCGGGGGACGCGCCACAGAGGCCCACGCAGTTGCACACCCCACGGCTCCCACGCGGGGGAATGATCCCCCACGGGGTTGGGGGTGCCACGGAGGCCCACGCAGTCCCACACCCCACGACCCCCACGGTCCCCACACGGCCCCCCACGGGCCCCCACGCCGCCCCACGGCTCCCCATGGCGCTCCGCGCTTGCCCCAAGGGGCCCTTGGCGCCTAGGGCGTGCCTCCTGATTTTCCTGCTGCAAGGAAAGCACGCCAACGGCTGGCCTTGGTCCTTGTGCCCGCAGGCGCTGCCACAGGGGGTGGATGCGGTTGGAGAAATCAGTGCCCCGCTCGCGCCGTGGTTGAGTCGATCGTGAAGGGCTCGGGGCCTATGGCGCAGGGGCGTGCGCCCGCGCTGGGTGGCGGGGAAGGATTTGCCGGGGTGCGCCTTGGGATTGGTGGGCGGCACATGAGTTTCGTTGGCCTGCCGCAACGGGCACTGACGGGGAAGGGGGCGTGCGATTTTTTCGAGCTCGCAAAGCCAGCCGCTGGGCATCAGACGCGGGGGGCCTTGGTGATCGTGTGCACCGGCCTCGAGCATAAGCAAAGTGGGCTGTTCGAGGAGACGCGCGTGATGTCGGAGGCCGTGCTGCTGGACCGCGTTTGTGTCGTCAGGAACAGCATTGGCCAAACGGCCTTCTATGGGGCCACGTCTCATATTGCCCTGCCCCTAACATGACAATCATGTGTGGGACAGTGAAGTAAATGCATGAACATTTTGCCATTTGGGGCCTGGTGGTCCAGCTTTGCACCTTCCATGTTGTAGCGGCCTGCGTTCAAAAGCCTGGGGTGGTCAAAGTGGTGCGCAAGGATTCGTAGGTGGGCTGTGTGCTCCCTTCATATGTGTTAAAGCTAGTCTGGACACCTGCGCGATCAGTCAGGCAAGTGGCAAAAAAGATAGTCTGGCTCTGCTGGCACATGACTGAGTAGAATGCACCACCTTGGCTAACAATGTCCCTAAGTGTTGATTTGGCGAGTATTTAGCCATGGCCTCTATCCGAGCATTGATTGCCCTGTGCATAACCGTTGCATATCTGGTTTGTGGATGGCTAATCACTGAACAAGTGAAAATAAAGATCATCTCACAGATCAGGATTGTGATAAGTTATTGTCAGCGAACTCAAGTCAGCAAAGATCACAGCTTCATGAATAGTTGGTTCCGCTGATGCTGAATACTTTTGAGGGCCTGGAACATACCAATGCTCAAAGATAACAATCGACAGGCAAGGCTGGGCTGCTGCTTCTGGCAGCTGCTTTATCTTTTCTGTGGAATTGGTGTGGTTGTGGCATAGGCTGGCTTTGTGCATTGTCAGTTCTGTGCATGACAGCTTTGGTGTTGAGATATGGGTGGTGTGGCAATATCCTCCAGCCACATCTCCTGCAGGAGAGTCAGCTGACTCTGTGTTGTTGTACTGTGCTGCAGCAAACATATGAAGTGGGAATGTGCTTGCATCCAGAGTTGCATGGTGGGCAGGTGAGATCTGGGGCCACACTTTGTTGTGGGAAGTTGGAATTTGCATGGCATCCACAACTTATGGTTTTGACTTGTAATGTAATAGCATTGATGTTGTGTACCAATTGTGACGTTTGTTTGTGTACTTGCGATTTGTACTATATGATATCTTATGCTGTTGTATGTTCTCTCTATACAAGAAGGGGCATGCAGCGAATTGTTGCTATGCCAAACATGCAAACATTACTTCATGCTCTTGAGCTTGGGATGTTCCTTGAGGCTTGTGAAATGTTGGATCCTTGTGTTCCTCGCACCCATCTTCATCGCTACTCGAAGATGTCTCGAAAATTTTGTCATATCTTCTCCGTCACACAGACCTGCGTGAAAACTGGTTTTGCCCACTGCACGAGTTTGCTGAGACTGAACGTTCCTTCAGGCCAACCTGCCAGCAAATGCAAACGCCCACACTATTGGGCCAGGCAGCACATCATATAGCATTTGGTGGTGCTCACCCCCCCACCACACCGCACCCGGACCCCTGCACCCATCACTTTCTTGCTATCATGGTGCCCTGCAGGCAGTCCATTGAACAACAGCACTATTTTGATGAGATGACTCCTTAAATTACATCAGGCCCAAGCAAAGCAAGTCACATGCCCTGATGAAAGGAATCCTTGAGTGCATGCTTTAGTTCCATGGACAAAACAAGGCAGCAATGGTGCTGTGAAGAGCACTTTTTGACTGGTGTCTCTACTGGCTTGCTGCAGATGGAAACACACTGCAACCCCTGGATTGATGCCAGAGGAAGCCAAGGTGCTGAAGCTGGGCTTCATGAAGTTTGGCAGGGGGCAGTGGGTAAAGATTGTGGACACGGGGCTCCTGCCTGACAAGCTGTTATAGCAGCTCGGTGGCCAAGCCCAGAGCATGCTGGGACAAGAGGCGCTGGGTGGTAAGGTATGGTCAACAGGCCCATTGCACTACCATGTGAACTCTCACAGCAAGACACTGTGGCCTTTGTGCAGAAATTGTTCCTGCTGTTATTGTGCCATCACATTTCATCGGCTTTTGGCAGAAAGAAAGTTGTGTCGTTGGAATGGGCCTGTTGTGATCTGTGGACTGGGCCTCAATTGAAATGAGTGGCAGGGCTATCGAGTATGTTGATTACTCCTGGCAAACATAGTACTGTCTGGGGTGCACTGGCTGGGGCACTGCATCCATGCCCAACCCACATGTTGTTTCAGACTTCTGCCAACAACAAGGTAACCCCACAATTTGCATAGCCTGCTGGGTGCTGGTTTGTAGTTATGTGCAAAGATGCTGGTTCATTCTGTTTGCATACAATCATGGTGTTCATTTCGATTTCACTTAGCTACTTGTACGTTGGTTGTCTTTGCTATTCACTGCGTCTTTTGTGCACTGCATTGCAGCGATGATGAGCGGGAATCTCGACGAGGTGATGTCTCCAACTACTTTGCATTATGCAGTGGAGAATTCTCTTCGAAGAGATGAGCAGTGGCAGTCATGAGTCGGGCAGATGGGTATAGAGTGGAAGCCAAGGCCTAGTGACAGATATGCGTGGGCCATGAAATAGAGATGGCATTGATGTTGATGATGCAGGTTGCCTTGTGCAAAGCAGCGTCGATGTAAGCCAGTGGTGAGATAGCAATAGCACCTGTCCTGACAGGTCAGACTGAGGCAGTTGTCTTGTTTACACAAGAAACACTGTAGCACAGAATGATGGCAATCGCTCATTACATTTTACAATACTGGGTGTCGAGTCTGCTGACAAGGGAAGCCGCTCGCCCTGTTGCTTGCATTTGCAGCTGCAGTCCGCCAGTGCCGGCCTTGGTGTTCAAGTGGGCCGCCACTCGGGATGTCTGCCCTAGACCTAGCCAACACAGCAACATCTTAGTAAATGACAGAATCGGCGAAAACGAAATGCGACAGGTACAACTGAGATCCACAACCCAAGCCAGCCAACCCAACCCGACCCCTCTGGAGCCATGCCGAGCCGACCCAAGCCGAGCCAAGCCGACCCAACCCGACTTGACCGAGATGGCGGCTCCATCTGCCGAGCGCGCCTGCCTCGGCCAGTCGCCGGATGGCCATTATTAGCCAGCCTGTTGAGCAGCAGGGTGGCGTTCGAAGGCATGCCCAACGGTGGCGTCAAGGGAGGACGGCGTGGAAGAGATCTCCCTGTAAGTTGAGCCGAGGGGAGCCGAGATGGCGGCGCCACCTTCCGAGCGCGCCAGCCTCGGCCAGCGGCCTGATGGCCGTGAGGAGCCAGCCTGATGAGCGGCAGGTGGCGTTTGACAACTTGGTCAACGGCGGCAGATGATCCTGTACCTGGAGCGGAGCCGAGCCGAGCCGAGCCGAGCCGAGATGTCGGCGCCACCTTCCGAGTGCGCCAGCCCCGGCCAGCCGTGCTGAGGCAATGTGTGCTGTGATGCAGGTGGGCCTGAGTTTTTGTGTGTGCTGCCTTGCAGGTGGTCCTGACATTTTGTGTGTGTTGTCTTGCAGCTGGGCCTAACATTTTGTTTGTGTTGTCTTGCAGCTGGGCCTGACATTTGGTGTGTGTTGTCTTGTAGGTGGGGGTTTGTATTTCTCGAGTGATATCCTGCAGGCGACCCTGAGACCCTGAGAATGTGTGTGTGTGTTCTTACAGATCCTCGATGGTCTTTGTGGCTGCCTGGTCTGCATCGGCTAAGTCCCTCTGCAACGCGCACCTCCCATACAAGCACAAAGCAACGACAACATCAGATCGCCACTGCAGAGAATGGAACCAAGACATCCCAGTGTCCGCTCTCAACGATGCACCCCCAGCGCGACGCGGCCATCGCCCAGATTCCACGCCCACAATTGCCCACGCCCATCACCCACAACTGCCCACGGCCTGCAAAGCATGGCGCTCCCCACTCTCTCCACGGCGCCCCACGTGGGGCAAACCCCACACGCATCCCACGCTGCACCACAGCTTCCCACAACTTCCCACAGCTTCCCACAACTTCCCACACACCCCACCCGCGGGGCGCCCCACTCCCTCCATGGCAACCTGGGCCAATGTCAACGCGTGCCAACGGCCACCCCACGGCGTCAACCGTGGGTATTCCCACACCACATGGCTTCCCACGCGCGGGCCGCCCCGCGCAACCCCACGGCGTCCCGCGATGACCCAGGCGTGGGTGGACCCATGCCGCCCCACGCCGCTGGCCGTGGGGTGCCCCACAGGCATCCACGTCGGCCGCTCCACACGCTCCCACGCAGCCCCCCATGGCGGTCCCATACGTGGGGCGGCCCACCCCCTCCCACGGCGTGGGATGCCGTTGGTGGCACCGTGGGGCGTGGGCCCACGTTACTGCATTTCAACGCCACTCCCACTATGTCCCACGTGGGCCGCCTGGTCGTGGGAAGGCCGTGGGAGGCCGTGGGGAAGCCGTGGGGAGGCCGTGGGCCCACGTGGGCCCACGTGGGCCGACACGCCCGTCCCACGGTCTCCCACGCTCTTCCCACGGCCGTGGGAAAGATTCTGTGACCCTAGTGTCCATAAGGGCTCGTGCTGGGCCGAATCCACCCCTGTGCCAAGAGATTGTCAATTTGACGCCTCAGCTCATCCATCTCAGCCACACTCAGCCTGTATGGGCTTTTGTGTGGTGGCGTAGCCCCGGGCGTCGTCTCAATCTCATGGTCAACCACTCTTTTCGGGGGTGGCCCATATGGCAGCTTGTCAGGGAAAACATCCTTGTACTCCTCCAAAATTCCTTTCAGTTCATCCCTGACAGCTGGGTCGGCCTCTTGCACTTTCTTTTGAATGACCTTAGCAATCGGTACCTCTGTTTTCACCGGTCCGGTTTCCTTCATCAACCGACGGCGTTCTCCCTCTGTCTGGCCCTTGGCTGCACCAGCCTTGGTCTTGGACTTTGCTTTTTTCCTCTCAGGCAGTCCGGCTGTTGGCCTTATTAAACACAGGAGCATGGGCAAGTCACTTTTGTTTGCCCGCTTAGCTGCTTGCCTCACTAACATAAAGTCAATCTTCGGGCGTACAGGTTGGCTGACAACACGTCCAGCCACCTTGACTTGCCTCCTGTGCCCGCCTTTGGATTTTCCCGGAGAGTTTTCTCGTTCATTTGGCAAAGATTGTTCTGGTACTCCCCCCTAAGGAGACTCAACCGCCCTTGGTGAGTTACGACCAGCCATTGCCTCATGGCCTGGTGTATGCGCCCACTCCTGTACTGAGATAGTTGGTTCCCAGAATGATGGAGAACTCAACTTGGCGAGCTGATGACCCCAGTCTGAATCAGGCTCGTTCCCAGAATGATGAGGAGAGAAAACGTGCTGGAGACCAGTAAGGCCACGGTCAATAATCTTGCAGGATGCATTTTGTGGTGCCTCAATTCCCTGAACCACCTCAAGTTTGTTCCCATTTCGCAAAACCAGGGAATTGGTCCTCTAGTCGACCAACGGGTTGACCATGTCTAACCAGTCCCGACCAAGAATAATGTCAATCCTGTCCATCAGCGGGACTGCCGTCAGTGACACCTTACTGACCGTGCTGCCGATACATATCAGCACATCTGGTGCGATTCCCGTGGAGACTACTGTCTCTCCATTAGCCAATTCTAGAGATGAATACGCACCAACGAATGATAATGGTGGTCTGGTTTTGATCTGGTCACTCACAAATAATCGAGTGGCCCCAGAATCCACCAAAGCTGACACACGTGTGTTGTTAATCACTGCTCTGAGGATCAGGAGCAAGTGATCCCGTGCTACTGGCTCAGGGTCTGACCTCCCCTCAGCAATGAGCTCAGTAGTAGTTTCCTTCTGCTGAATCAGGCATTTGGGGACTCCCGCCATGTCTGACAGGAATTCAGTCACCTCCGCAGGCGCCCCAATAGCTTGCCCGTGGGAAGCTAAGGTAGCCCTCTGTGCTGCATGGCATCTCCGTCGACGTCGACATCTCTCCACCCTACGCCGCCACTGCCTCGACCGAAGTTGGTGCTTTTTCTGCCACTCACTGAGGTATGTTTGTGCAGTCCAGTCTTTCTGGCAAGACTGGGCTATAATGACTGGGTACTATTCTAACTAAACAGAGCTGAATTCAGTCAGTCTCCTTGCCTCTGATGCAAGGAAGCACCCCTCTGACACGGAGGCATGCCGAGCCTCCTCCCGGTCTATCTGACCGGCCATCCCTCTGAGTCCTGTCCTGGTGGTAATCACAACCACCTTGGGCTTTCCCTGACTCAAGACCTGTCCACGGTGTCCAGACCCTCCAGCATCTAGTCTCGGGTGGAACTGTGACTCATGCTGTTGAGGGGGACGGGCTGAGACAGTGTGCCCTTTCCCGCATAGTGATCCTGGGAACGAATCTACTGTGGATGAATGGTAACCAGTAGACTTTGGCAGCATTTCCTTCTCATTCGTTTGACATTGAGATTTGCCACTTTTCTTGGCTCTTTTTCCTGCTTTCCTGCCTTTCTGCCTGTCGCCGATTGTCTTGCATGAGGAGCCTTTTCTTTTTACATCTTCTGTTCCCCACGAATAATACTCATAGGCGTCCTCCAATGGAGCGACCAACTTCTCAGCCTCATGCAACGTTTTGGGGTTGGCCTTGGCAGCTTCCAGCTTGAATGGCTGCCTAAGAACGAGGATCCATTGATGCAGGGCCATTTTCACATCGTATCCCGGCACTCTGTTCATCAAGGACCTCATGCACCCCATGTACGAAAGCGCATCCTCACCCCGACGCTGATATAAACGAAGGAGCTCTAGCCTCGCGCGTGTTTCCCTCACGGGACTCTCAAACTGCACCTTCAGAAGGTTCTTGATATCCTCCACCGTTTTAGACTTTTTATTCCCCCGTGAAACAAGTTCTGCATCCCACCAAATCCTCGCATTGCCTGCCAGCTGCAAAATGATGTATGACACTGCTTGGCGTTCAGAACACTGCACAAAATCGAGGTAATTCTCGACAGTTCTGAGCCAAAAGTTCACGTCCTGGCCTTTATCCCCGGTGAACAAGGGTGGTTCATGCGGTTTGATCTGTACTATCAAGTTCGAGGCTGAGTGATGTGGCAGTGTTGATCTCAATGGCTGTGAAAACCTCCAGTGACCGTTTGTCTAATCAGCCATTGTATGTTGAGGCAAAACTGGCAAAGAATGTGAGGTACTGGGTCCTACAGTCTCTCCCATGTCCTGTCGGTCTCCCTGCTGAACTACCGACAAAAATCCAGCAGAAAGTGGAGAGAGTAGTCTCAGCTGGTCAACATCTGGTCTAACCAGCGTACCCGAGATAGGTCTAGCCTGTAGTTCTGTCTGTGCACCAGAACCGGCTAGAGGTGGCCACTCAAAGGTGCCATCCGGTCCGTTAAATCCGGTTCGTTAATTTTTATCAGTTGTCCGTTAAATTTCGTTAAAGAAAAAGGGAGAAAATTTCAGAAAAAACGAAAAAAATCCAAAAAAATCGAAAAAAAAACCCAAAAAATCACAACAACTGCGGCTAGTTGAAAATCTAGTATGCATAGGTTGAAATAAAATACAAACATACTCTCTAATAGCGAATTCCATAAACCATAAGTATGATTAAAACCCAAAAATCCCCCAAAAATCCAAAAATCCGCTAATTTTTGGTTAATTTTTGTCTTTTGCGCTATTTTCCACTCAACGGTACTAACGGAAATAACCTCTGTCCGCTATTAACGGATCTGGGTGGCCACCTCTAGAACCGGCTGCAGAACATCCGTCTGATCGAAAATCTGACCTCATGGGCTCTCTCACTGTCCCATAACACTGATGATGATCCATCTGGTCAGTCATAACGGGCTCGCCTCACGAACGAACGAAGAATGGCAGAGCAAATAAATAAAGAATGGCAGGAATGTCAACAATGTCCCAATGTCCGGCACTGCGTCCCAAATCCCGGCACAACTGATGAAACTGACTGGTGTTGATAACTGATACTGAGGTAGACCGTAGGCTGACCGCACGGAGGTCCAACCCTGGGTATATCCCAGAGCGTAGTCCCTGATATCGCTCAGAGAAGCCCCAGGATCCACCAAATGACGTCTCCAAGTCAGTGGATACTATACTTCCCCAACCAACAAGGTGCCAAATGGCTTCACCACAACAGTTCTAGAACAGCCCTTTACAACCAGTTTCTTCCTAGGTTAGCAACAGGGAATTTAAAAATACTCAAAGAGTATTTTACTCACCCCTCAAAAGAGAGGCTTCTCTGCCACACCC
>CAJHUC010002632.1:0-41179 GCA_905146915.1 Ostreobium quekettii | reverse complement strand
GCCCATCCCGGGCTTGTTCAGTTCCTTGCCCATCCCGGGCTGTTTCGATCGCCTGCCCATCCCGGGCTTGTCCTTCCCCCCGCCCATCCCGGGCTTGTTCCTCCGATTCCTCAGCCTCCATGGAGGAGGCCGGGGAAGGGCTCCGGCGTCTCGTGCTCTCGCGCGCTCCCAGGTGGAAGCGTGGCTGCCACCCTCAGGCGGCTCCGAAACCAAATGTTACGAATAGGATGTGGGTGTGGGGTTCCTGCCCTCTTTGAGCCGCGGACCCGCCTCGCCGGGCACCTAGGTCCTTACAGGGCACCTAGGCGGGACCACCCCTCCTACTCCCGTATCCTAATATGGATAAAGGTTACAGGGGGTGAGGAA
The DNA here is from genome assembly GCA_905146915.1 of Ostreobium quekettii. Lineage (NCBI taxonomy): Eukaryota > Viridiplantae > Chlorophyta > Ulvophyceae > Bryopsidales > Ostreobiaceae > Ostreobium > Ostreobium quekettii. Next base: position 40,813 of record CAJHUC010002632.1, on the reverse strand, counting down.
TAGTACGTGCCTTGGGCAGGGCGTCCCCCACACCAAGGGCCATTAGTAGGACGTCTCCCACATCAGGCTGGTGCGCGTAACAACCAGGTAGTCATGTACTGCCTGCGCAGCATGACTACACATTCCAAGGAGCTCCTCCGCCCCCCTCCGCCAGTTGCACCAAGTCTGTATGGCACGCCACCTCTTACTCGACCCAAACTATATTCGGCCGGAGGACAACGTCGTCCCAGACCAGCTGTCGCACATCAGAGTGGGGGACGACTACCAGCTCAATCCGGCCATCTTCCGCCGGCTGACTCGGCTTTTCGGTCGCCGGACGTGCGACCGCTTTGCTTCTGCGGTGAATACCCTCTGTCCATGGTACAACAGCTTGCACGCAGATGTGGGAAGCGCGGGGACGGACGCCTTTCTCCAAGATTGGACGGGGGACTCCAACTAGTGCAACCCGTCGTGGTGCCTCCTTCCCCGGCTCGTCTCCTTCCTCGCCACGCGGCCCGCAGTCAAGGCCGTCGTCGTTACGTTGGATTGGCCGAGCGCACTTTGGTTTCCGCCTCTCCGGAATCTGGCGGTGCGGGAGCTTCTGATTCCCCGCCATTCGGGAATGTTTCACCCCGGGGATCCGAGTCTTCCGGCGGCCCTTCCTCCGCCAAAGTGGAACCTTCGGGCGTTCCACATCCGCCCTCGGATGGCTCCCTAAGTGCGGGTCCCCGGTCCCTCTCAGGGGGGACCGACCTTCCCCCGGATGACCCGCTGCCGGTGGAGCCCATGCCGCCGGACCATCCCCTCTACGGGCTGGATGTGGACGGTTTGCTGCAATCGAACTACGCGTGGATGCAGTCGCAATTCTTGTCTTTCTACACGGAGTCGACTCGGCAATCCATGCAGGCTAAGTTTGCCAAATTCCAGGCGTTTTGCGCCTCCGTGGAGCTCCAGGCCCTTCCCGCCCGCCCGGCCACGATCTACCGCTACATTCGGTTCTTGCAGGAGGAAGGCCGGGTTGGCGTCCGCAGCCTCCCTCAGTACCTGGCCGCCATTTCAGTGGTGCACCAGGTCGCCGGGCATCTTCAGTTTTCGGCCTTCGACCGGGTGACCCGTTTGCTCACCCGGTCTTGGCGTCGTCAATACCCGGAGCCAGCGGCCTCTCATGCTCCGGTGCCGGCGACCTTAATGCTCCGCATTCTGGAGCGTGGCCTGCACAAGGACGATCTGCTCATGCTGCAGGCGTCAGTTTCTGCCCTGCTCGATTTCCTTTTCTTCAATAGGGCCCAGAGCGGCCACGTCATTATGTTGGATGACGCGCGGGTGACGGATGGCGTTGTGATCTTCCGGGAGCGCAGGACCAAGCTCAAGCCGGATTCGGACCCGGCCATCCGCCTCCGTTCCTGGCCGTTGCAGGGCGCCCCCGAGATCATCGACCTCCTCCTTCAATGGGGCACCTTTCGGGATCGCGCCTGGGTGGACGCGGGTGGGACGCCGACGCACTTCTTCACTCTCCCGGGCGAGCGCGACTGGTCCGCCCGCACGGTTTCTGCTTGGTTTTGGGACCTCCTGGCCTCCTCGCCGGATCTGCACCCCGGCGCTTTCGATCACCATGGCTTGCGCGCGGGTGGGGCGTCGGCCTGTTTCGCCTTGGAGGTTCCCGAATAGCGCATCCGCCACTGGGGCGACTGGCGCAGTGCTACCATGTGGCGGTACATCGATGTGTATCACATCCTATCGGAGTGGGATTATCGTCTTTTCGGGTAGATGCCGATTACCGCCCTGGACTTACATGAGAGGTATGGCCACATCTTCTGCTCCGAAGGAGCACCGTGTGTCCGAGGGTGACTAGGCACACAAGTTGTGGGTACCTCGGGTTGTATTGGGACAAACAATATCGTTGTAATGTATTGGTTCAGTGTGTGTGTGGACCTGGGTGGGACAAGGAGCCCGGCCCGGCGGAAATGGGATTAACTATCTTGTTAAGGGGTTTCCGCCCAGGGTGATGAGGGGCGGGCGCGCTGGCTCCAGTCGGACCAGCGCTGCTTAAGTATAGGTGTTTTGGCGGCCCCTTGGGGTTTCTGTCCCCTTGTACCTTGGGTCAGTAGCCAGTTCATCGCGTTCAAGGAGGGCCAGTGGTTCTTGGCGCCCTTGGGAGTGATGGGCTTTGGCGGGCGCGAGCGGGGAGTCTACTTAGGCTCTCCCCTCGGTCCCACTCCATCTTGTTTTGCTTCCCGCCCGGCCCTCCCTATTAGGGTGATGTTCGGTTGATTGGGGCAAGTGTGGGAGTTAAGCACGTGGGAACGAGGAGTGGTGGGGCTGACTCGGAGGTTGAGTCATGTGTAAGATTGGCTTAACTATTAGCAAAGCGACTGGGCACACAAGTTGTGGGTACCTCGGGTTGTATTGGGACAAACAATGTTGTTGTAATCTATTGGTCCAGTGTGTGTGTGGACCTGGGTGGGACAAGGAGCCCGGCCCGGTGGAAATCACCACCCTTGCTGGCATCTTGCAACAGCCATGGGCACTGAGCGCTGAATGTTTTGCTCTTGCACTGGTCGAGTGCTGCATTAGTGAGACACCTACTTCGAGGGATGTTTCAAGCTGATGGGCCGGTACTCGAACCTCTTTCTGTGGGCTTTCCACACATGTCTCCATGTCCATTTATGCATGCACACAAAAGGAGCATGTGGGAAACAGGCCTCACGTGTTGTGTTCATCCTGAACGGCTTGCAAAAGCAGCGAAGGCCCTTTTCTGCATTGTCAGATTTGCAGAACGCTTGTTCAGTGTACATATACACTCGTTGCAAAACGTGGACAGATACAAGATGTGGTCAGTGTTGCGTAGTTATTCTTTTGTGGCCCGTGCTTGTGTGGTTTCGATACGCCACATGGTGGTGGTCCCCAGCCAAGCTCATTTGTACAGTGTTGTGACTGGCAGGCATCCGCAGTGGGAACCATGGCACCGTCACTCATTTTTGGGCAGTTCAGTGACGTCGCCCGTGTGGGCCTCTGGGCGGAAGGTGGGTACATCCTTTAAGATGCACGCATTTGTTTCGGTACCATTACTCTTTTTGGGCAGTTCAGTGACGTTGCCCGTGTGGGCCTCTGGGCGAAAGGTGGGTACATTCTTTCAGACGCACGTATTTGTTTGTGGTGAACGCCCGCTGCGCCTTGCCACTCTCGTCGTGAAAGGAACGCGAGCACCAAGTGCCAAACCACAATTTTTTGCTGCTTAAATTGCAGGCCCGTGTTCTGCACATGGTCTACGTGCAAGCTTACAACTGCGCAACCGGTCATAATGAGCACAACCGCACTTGGTCCTGCTACAGCAAAGCGACTGAGAAGAAGTGAGATGTTATATGAATAAAATGCCGAGAACATGTTCAAATTTAATTTAGGAGCACCGATGGACAACGCAAGCGTAATTGCTAGTGATGTGTTTGTTCATATCGGTTATTTCACATGACTACTTATCTATTTATTCCTGAGCTTCCTGATGTCAGGCAGCAATAAAGGAACAAGTACATATTTAGAGAGGCAAGCAGGCATGCGAATGTTGACATTGAATGAATGTCGATATCAATTCACTAACCAAGTTGATTTCTGCACATTTGAAACTTGGAGAGCAAATCCACACAGCACGCCAATGAGAGTAATACAAATAGTCAGTATCTGGCCATTCCTCGCCTATGCGCAGTGCGTGTCTACACTCTTGCAACAGGCCAGGACAGGGACAGATTTGTGCGAGCCTTTCAACATCTTTTTTTGTGGCTCTTAATGTACTAGGCAAGATTGGGACAATCGCTATCGCCTTGATTGGGCAGAGTCGGGTTGATGATGCAGATGAGGGTTTCGGGACATGAACGTGTAGGGTACTCACTAGGTGGACACATTGGGTACATACGTTGTCTAGTAGTCATGCTCTTGATGGGCATATCATCATGTTTGAAAGATTACAAACACAAGCAAGCATAGCAATTGTGTCCAGGGATAGCCGAACGTATCTCTAATTGACGATCAGTGCTGGAAGCACTTCCACATCCAAGGTAAGCAGGTCACCTGCTGTTATTCATCTTCAACCTTGAACCTAATCTTTTCCAACGTTGGCAAAACGACCGCCTGCCAACAAAAGTCATCAACTTCAATGCATATTACAGCCCTTGCGGGTAGTTTTGAAGAACTTCTTCAAAATTCCCCCACTCTTGAGCCACCCTCCCCAACTGGTGGTATGTGCATGCTTTAGAGGTGTGATCGTCAACTTCAATGTAGAAATGCTTGTTAGTAATTGTGAAGTGCACCCTCAAAATCCCTCAACTACTGAGCCACCATGGCGTGGCTTTCAGCTCGATGCATAGGTGGTGTGCCCTCTGCGGCGCCCAATGAAGCCCAGTAGGGCCACCTCTGCCAGATGGCCGGTGGGCTGTCTAGGGCGCTCGTTGCTTCAGATGCACAGTGTGGGCCCTGGCCTACAGAATGGCCGGGCACGGGGTGGCAGTACGCGCAGTGAGTGTGCCCAACGCCGGTGTGGCCTTTGGGTGCAACCGCAGGGAGGTGAGTGGTCGGCAAGAGTTACAAATAGTCGGGCTCACGGTCACCCTTTTTGTGAACCCAGCGTCAGATGACAATGCGGACAATGTCACCATATAGATAATATATCATCTCGCAATATGGTCGCAGAGTGTGCCTTACCTGCTGCAACTTCCAATAGTTATATCTCCACCATTGCCAACCCAAATGGCTTGATTCAAGAGCCTATGTGTTTCCAGTAACTCTACTAAGGGGTGATATTATCTATTATTATTCATTGCATTTTCTAGATACCCATAAGCAAAGAAACAAACTACCCCCTGTGCCTTACACCGTACACCAACCCCAAGTTGTGGTATGTGCGTGCCTCATGGTGGCGATCATCAAACCCAATCTTGATGTCTATTACCCATTGGTAATTCTATCAGGATTCCTCAGATCTCCCAACCCCTAAGCCACCATTCCCAAGTGGTGGTATATATACCATATTTTATATACATATATATATATATATATATATATATATATATATATATATATATATATATATATATATATATATATATATATATATATATATATACATACACGCGATATTATGTATTTCCATTGTATACCAACTCAATACAGATGTCCAGCGTCCATTGGCAATTCCGACGCACTCCCCAAACTCTGCCAATTCCTGAATCACCCTCCCCAACTGGCGGTATGTGTCTGCTTGAGAGTGGCGATCATCAAATTCAATCTTGATGTCCAGCGCTCACTGGTAATTCTGATGGGTTTCCTCAAAATCTCTCAATTAACAACCTTTCGTGCAAAATTGTCGTTAGTGAGCCAATGGCACAATTAGTGTGCAACATTGTGACGTGGCTGCTTGGGGTTTAAGCTTATTTGACATTTCTGGAGTGGGAATTACGTAATTGGCTAAATCGACCTTTTGGTGTGTTTTTAGAGCTTCCTGGTTCCAACGAGCTTTTAAACGCCCAATTCCGTTAATAAACGGCGAAGTTATGGCCTCCTGAAGTCGTAGTACTTAGGGCCAGGGGGTCGGGTGTTAGACGCTTGGAATTAGAGGAAAATGGGTCGATCGTAGGTGAACGGTGGATGGTGACAATGTGCCTGGACGCGCACTGTGTTGTCTTATCTTGATGTGACCGCGATGGACCCGCGATCGGGCATCGCGCATGCGATATGTGTGCGCGCATGCAGTGAATCGTTGTAACCGTTCTGGCCCACTCTCTGGCCTCCCGCGAGCCAGCGTACCACCGCCTCGTTGCGCCGCAACCTCTCGCCAACAGCAGGCCCCGGGGATTGATCCCCGTCGAGCATTGGGCCCACCGCGCGACCACCGATTCGACTGCCCCAGATACGCCCACCGTCCGAGGTGGAGAGAGCCGGCTGACCTCCAACAGCCGAGCCGCAGAGCAGGGCGACCCCCACGCCTCCAGAAACCAGCGGCTGCCGATGGGGCCGCAACAAATTGGTTTCGGAGTGCGAAGCCCGGAGCCGGGAGCTGAGTGAGAGGCGCAACAACCAAGAATGACCACGCGGCCTGAGGGCTGCGGATTCCAGAAGCCTCCAACACCCCAGGCAGCGGTCAGCACCTCTGCGGGTGCTGAATCGCCTTGCTGTGTGCCTGCGGGAGTTTGTTCAGTGAGCTTGAGGAGCTTTTCGGTGGACGATTGGTGTTCGGGAATCGACGGTGCCGGGCGATCGCCAGATCCTCAGATTCGCCAGCGGATTCAGTACATGTGCCAAGCGCCCATAATGTAGCCGAACACGCGAAGGCCAGCACCCCTCAGTTGGAAGATTCCGTCAACCTCAGGTGCCACCCGCTGTAGAATAGGGGTGAAGGTCCCGCTCTAGAAGTAGGGGACATCTGTTGCTTCACCTTATTTTGCAGGCACTGCAGGCGGGTCACCACCAGACCGCTCTGCCACAAGATTGGGGGCCTGATTAGGGGAAGGGGGAGGAGATTGAGCACGGCAATAGGCAGGCCCACTTGGGTCCAGAGTGCTACTGCCTAGTGGCAGCATCTCCCCTGGAACCGGTCAGAGGGTGAGGCTATTGCCCACCTGAGGTAGACAGGCCAGCCACCCCCTCTGAACCTTGGGTGGCTGAGTCTTAAAACATTAGACAGGCTGGGGGTGCCATAGGCCAACCCAAACCTCTTACAGTGGTCTCGTCCCAGGCAAGGGACACTTTCTTAGGTTGTTCAGCTGACGCTGGGACTAAGTTTTCATTAGTAGCCACAGACGCACCCTCTAGAAAGTTACCAGGTGGACCGAGAGGTCACCCTGCAGAGTACTAGGGGTAACTGTGTGTGAAAGTGATTACTGAAAACTAGTAGAAGCAGGATAACTTAAGTTAGGAGGTAAAGGCTGCTTGGCTACTTGGGGATAGGATTCAGTGGATTTTCAATAGCCCGAGATCGGGTCTACGCCGATTGACTTCGTTTCAATACAGTCGATCATCGGATCAGTGTCGTGGGAGGGATCATGGCAGATCGTGATATGATGGAGCTGCAGGGCCATGATGGTGTGGAGGAAATTGACAGGACAGTGGAGACAGTCGCTGGAGCTGGATGTGTGGGAGTTATTGCCGCGTCATACGAGGCGTGGCAACAGAGGATTTTGATTACCGGGGCAGAGCCGGGGGCAGTGGTTTTGGGAAACCCAGAGGGTGCCCTAGTCTCCAGGACTGAAGTTGCATAGGGGATGCAGAACTTGGAGCAGCGAGCTGCACAAGTGATAGCAGGGACTGCCGCCCAGACAGCACATGCCATGAATATGCTGGCTGATCATACGGCATCAGCAGTGCAGCATACTGCCCAAACATCTCAGAGGGCAGTTTCACATTTGGAGGGTCAGACCAGGGAGGCGTTTGGGCGGACTGAGACTGCTATGTCGTCAATGCATCGAAATGTCTCCAGCAATGCGGAGCGCCTTTCAGAGCTGGAGAATGCATTGGCACATGAGAGGCAGAGGAATTTGGATGTTGAACAGAGGTTGACGAGGGAACAGGATGCGACTGTTGAGCGGCTTACTCGACAGCTTCACGACGCTCTATCCAGGATCGATCTGTTGTCCGCGGACCTGGCTATAGAGCGGTCGCAAAAGATTCTCAGCCCCATCAGCAAACTCTGCCTGGACCCCCCGAGCCACCAGCAGTAGTTACATATAGCAGACCTCCGCATTTCGAGCAGGAGGTGGAGATTGTTGCTGATGCTGGCGATCAGACGATGCCACCTGCACAGACCAGCCATGCTGCCCGTCCAGGACGACAGAGGTCCAGGTCACACAGGTCGCGGCATGCACGTTCACCTAGTTCTGACATGACATCATCGAGCGAGTTATCAGGGAGGCGCACTCGCAAGGGGGCTGGGATTTTTGACGTCCAAATAAAACCAAATGACCCTCCAACCTTTTCGGGCAGGACATCTGAAGACCCGGAGGTGTGGTTGGGTCAGGTGTCGAATTTCTTTCGTCTGGTTGGAGGATCGCCTGGGAAGCAAGTTGCATATGCTTCCACTCTGCTCCAGGGAACTGCACAGACCTGGTGGCAGAGAAAGTTGAAGGCGTGGGAGGACCCCAAGGACATGCAGACCTTTGGAGAGCAGCTGATTAGCCGTTTCCAAAACACAAACAAGGCTGATTCTGCAATGGCTGCATTGATGAACATCAAGCAGAGGAAAGAGGAGTCCACACATGATTTCATCTGCAGGTTTGAGGCTGAGCTGGATAAGGTGGACACCTACGATGAATCATGGGTACTAAAGATATTTTTCTCGGGCCTTCCCTAGGATCAGGCGATACTTGTCTCACAGGGAAAGCCTAAGAGGCTGAGCCAGGCTTTCCAGCTGGCAAGGGACGCTGCATTGGCTGCCCAGATGTCGAGACGCCCAGGATCAAGTGGACGTGCTGAGGGCAGTAGTGGACAGAAGGGCCATGGACGAGGCCAAGGCAGGCAGCCAGGACAGCGAAGTGGACAAGGATCGACACCAGCTCCAAATGTTGTATACTACGAGGCTCAAAATAAAAATGTGCAACAAGGGGGTAATCGCGGAAGGGGGTAGGCTGTGAAGCCACCCGTCCCTCCCCAGGCTCCAGTTGTAGTATGCCAACCTGTACCACAGCAGCCTGGTGGATCTGGACAGAGGGGACGGGGCAGAGGTAATCAGAGGAAGCCCCGGGTAGCAACTGTAGCTGCCCATGATAATCAGGGGATGGCTGATCAGCAAGACCAGGTGGCTGCACAGCATGCAGCTGGGCACGGAACCGATGCTTCTCTGCATCAGGGGCAGGGAAACTGACTGGCCCCCACTCTGGCCAGTTAGGAGTTAATCGGGGGCAACAGGGGCAGATTATCCAGAGGATCTGCACCCTAAAAAATAAAAAACTCAGCATCGCTCAGAGAAGACGTCAGAGGAGGAAGTGGCAGTGGAGAAAGCGGCTGGAAAGATGTCGGTACCGACGCGCACAGCGAGCTGAGCAAAAACAGGTTCCAGGTGATGGCACCAGGGAGACAACTTTAATATCTCAAGCCCAGCAGGGAAAGACCCTTATAGTGTCAGTTCAGAGGATAGAAACCGCTCCAGGTGCTGATGCTATGGGGCAGCCAGCCCCAGGCACTGGAGTACAGGACCACGTGCTGTTGGTGTTGAACGCCGTGGTAAACGGGACAAGTGTCCCTGCGTTGATTGACAGTGGAGCGAGCAGGTCTTTCATCAGTGACCGGCTTCACTCCCGACCAGCTTTACAGTTTGTGGGAGCATATTCTGCCTTGGAGTTGGCAAACGGGGAAACCATAGTTTCCACCGGAATAGCCCCACGGTTGTTGGTATGCATCGGGAGTGTACCTTGTCAATTATCATTGACTGCAGTACCGATGATGGAAGGGGTTCAACTGATTTTGGGTAAAGATTGGATGGATATTTCTGAACCCACTGGTGGATTGGCGGTCAAACACGGTGTACTTTAGAAATGGCTCACAGTTGGAGCCTATCAAGGGTATCCGTGAAACATCTGGTAAGCATTGCCAGATTGTTGACAAGGGATTGAACGGTCTCCAGCACTATTTCAGAGACCTCAAGAGGGGATCAGGGACTCCTACTGCAGACTTGGGGAGCAAGTTGGTTGTATTATGTTCACCAAAATTTTGGGAATATGATTCTTCAGCAAAACAGTGGGCCACTCAGCAGTCAGTGCTGAGTAATGTATCATCACCGGGGACGGCCGATGTTCCCCAGGGGGGGAGTACAACCCCACAAAATTTTTCTCCGGAGGAACCTCACAGACCTCAGGGTTCCCCAAGGTGCAGGACTACAAGGGCAAAGAAAGTGGCTGGGCGATGTGTGAGGCAGCCTGTCAGAAAAAAGTTGGACTTTATATCGATGAGACAGGCAACCAAGCGGGCAAACAAAACCGACCAGCCCATGTACTTGTGCGTTCTGAGGGCCACAGAATTTCCCAAATCAAGCAGCAAAAGGCCAAAGTCCAAGGCTGGTGCAGCCAAAGGCATGACTGAGGGCGAAAGGCGGAGATTGTCAAAGGAAACAGGCCTGGTGATGGAAGAGGTACCGATTGAGGAGGTTGTTCAGAAAAAGGTCAGTGTTGGGAAATGGCGGCACTATTTGGCCAGCCGCCACTTCATCATCCAGACAGATCATGACTCCTTGAAAAAACTGCCCAACCAACCTGCAGTGAACAAGAGGGTGTGGAAATGGGTGCAAGTTCTGCAGGGCTACGACTGCGACATTATCCACATACCAGGAAAGGACAACCCTGCAGATTTTCTGATGCGCAGGAGTATTCAAGAGTTGAGATGCATGGCAGATGTGCGTGCAGAAGAGGAGTCATTGGTCCAGCGTCTTCGTCTTCATGAGGGTGACAATGGGGAAAACGATATTTAGACGAAATATTTAAAAAGTCCAGTCTTGAGGGTGCAGTGGTGGCTGCAAGTAGGGAGCAAAATTCTTTACATTCTTTATTGGTGACCAGCACCAGAATTACTCTGGAGAAAGACTTGAGGGACTCTATAAAAGAGGGCTACAAGCAAAACCGCAGATGGGCAGAAGTTTTGAACCAATTGGAATCTGCCCAAGGACGAGTCACCAGGATCGGGAATCGTGATTACCGATTGAACCATGGATTCATTGAAATCAAGTTGAAGGACAACACCGAAGACCGGCAACTTTGGAGACTGGTGGTACCAGATATGGAGGATGCCCACAAGAAGATTATGGCAGAGATACATACATTACCATATGTGGGACATCTTGGTTACCACAAGACACTCAAGAAGTTACAGCAGAATTTCTACTAGCCAGATCACACAGTGGATGTACGAGACTTTGTGCTGGGTTGTGAGGTCTGCCAATCAGAGAAGAGTGTCCACAAGTTGCCAGCAGGACTTCTTCAGCCATTGCAACTTCCAGAAGAAAAATGGAGTGATGTCAGCCTCGACTTCATCATGGGTCTACTGGTCAGTGAGAGGAGAAACGATGGGATCCTTATGGTTGTAGACCGAGCTACTAAGATGGTACACTTGGTACCATCTTAGTAGTCAAGCAGACCATTACTACTGTTGAGACTGCTCAAGTCTACTGGGAACAGATTGGACGACTACACGGGATCCCCAGATCGATCATCAGTGACCGTGATCCACGATTTGTGTCAAAGTTCTGGCAAGAATTCTGGAAGATTTTGGGCAGCAAGCTGAGGATGTCCAGCGCTCACCACCCCCAGATAGACGGACAGACAGAGGCAGCCAACAGGGTGGTAGAGCAAGTCCTCAGGTGTACAATCCATGGTAGTCAGGAAGTCACTCACTGGGAGAAATACTTGCCCATGGTGGAGTTCGTGATCAACAGCAGTGCATCGCCATCCACGGGGTACACGCCTTTCTTTCTGAACTACGGATTTGAGCCAGTGACCCCGTTGGACCTGATCAAGGATGTGGACCAGACCAATATTGAGGGTGTCAATGTCTTTGTCAACCAAATGAAGAAGACATTCAGAATGGCAATGCAATTAGTTCATCAGGCTCAGCAGAGGCAGAAGCGTCAGGCCGATCAGCGGCATAGAGAGCAGAGGTTTCACAGTGGGGAACAGGTGCTACTCAGTACAGAGCATTTGCAGTTGAAGAATGCACCTATTCGCAAACTGAAGCGGAGATTCGTGGGACCATTTGCTATGGTCCGTCAGGTGGGATCAGTGACCTACGAATTGAAGCTACCAGAAGGGTGGAGGATACATAACGTCTTTCACACTAGTTTGCTACGACCATTCAGATCGCCCAGATGGTCTACCCCACAGGAGACAGATGATGCCGAGATCGAGCCAGAAGTTGATGAACCGTACGAAGTTGAGAAGCTGCTGCGATGAAAATGGGCGGGACCCCATGGCAGGAGGCACAAGGAGTTTTTAGTGCTATGGACAGGGTGGAGCATTGATGATGCCTCTTGGATACCGGAGAAAATTTCACCTATGCCAGAGAGCTCCAGAAGATGATCAAGATGGACAATCCCGAGGAAGACACTAGTATAGGATAGTGTGCTTTCGGGGGCGAAAGCTACCCCAAGGGGGGAGTATTGTAACGTGGCTGCTTGGGGTTTAGGCTTATTTGACATTTCTGGAGTGGGAATTACGTAATTGGCTAAATGACCTTTTGGTGTGTTATTTAGAGCTTCCTGGTTCCAACGAGCTTTTAAACGCCCGATTCCGTTAATAAACGGCGAAGTTATGGCCTCCTGAAGTCGTAGTACTTAGGGCCAGGGGGTCGGGTGTTAGACGCTTGGAATTAGAGGAAAATGGGTCGATCGTAGTTGAACGGTGGACGGTGACAATGTTCCTGGATGCGCACTGTGTTGTCTTGTCTTGATGTGACCGCGATGGACCCACGATTGGGCATCGCGCATGCGATATGTGTGCGCGCATGCAGTGAATCGTTGTAACCGTTCTGGCCCACTCTCTGGCCTCCCGCGAGCCAGCGAACCACCGCCTCGTTGCGCCGCCACCTCTCGCCGACAGCAGGCCCCAGGGATCGATCCCCGTCGAGCATTGGGCCCACCGCGTGACCACTGATTCGACTGCCCCAGATACGCCCACCATCCGAGGTGGAGAGAGCCGGCTGACCTCCAACAGCCGAGCCGCAGGGCAGGGCGACCCCCACGCCTCCGGAAACCAGCGGCTGCCGACGGGGCCGCAACAAACATCTTGATTTCCAAGCAAATTGTAAAACCTATTGTGTTCAATATATGCAATCGACCCATAATGCAATAGACATGTTCAAGATCAAAGAAAAACATGTTTTGAAGTTGCGCAACATTACCATTTCTACACTTGTGTAATATCCACTAACGACATTTTGCATGAAAGGGTGTTAATTATTGAGCCACCCTTCCCAGCTGGCGGTATGTGCTGCTTGCGAGTGGCAATCGTCAAACTCAATCTTGATGTCCTGTGCTATTGGTAATTCCAATGGCCTTCCTCAAAATATATCAATTCCAGAGCCACCCTCCGCAACTCGTAGTAAATTTGGGCCATTGTGACTTGTCTCACACCATTGTCAACGTTGATTGACTGACGCATCAACACACTTTCTTCATGTGCCTCCCTTTCCCTTTTGTACCCTTTGGAATCGAGATACCGATTCCCAAGCCAAAGATGTGCAGCCACACACTCCAATACCATGTCGACCGTCCTGCCTTCAATAGGGTATTTCCTATACGCCCCTGCCACCAACTTGGCAAACTTCAGACCCCTTTGAAAGTCTTTCTTCATCTCCAAGTACAGAATCAGACAACCATCAACAGCACCCACGCTATCCCGATCTTTGATGCACATGTGCAGCGCACTGTCCAGGTTTCCGTACTCATGTTCGCACAGCTGCATACTATTTTCCTCTCAGAAGCATTCTTAGAGCCCATCTGTTTCCTGCACTCCCTTGCCACATCATTGTACACCTTTTCGAAACACACGTTCAGTGCAGTGCGATGGTCATCATCCAATTTGGCCAATTGCAGCTGCAAAACATGTGGAAACACTAGTTGGGCACCGAGAACTGACACATCCTCATGGCTGCCTTGCAGGTTGCCCGGTGGAAGCAAGCCCCGCCTGATGGCGTCCCGCAGCGCTTCCTTGAGCTCCGCAATCACTAGGAAAAAAAGGGCCAAACAACACTTTTGCGAACACACACAAAACACATTTCATCAAAGTTCTGCACGCTAAGAACACAAAAATAACACGAACCCGTAAACTTCGTACACGTTTGAACACGTGTTATTTGGCCCTTTTTTTCCTAGTGAATTGGGCGCAATGCAAAGGCGAAGCTTCCCCAGTGTTCTCAATGTAATGCCGCAGTGTGTCCCAAACCAACACACCCTTGAAAAGCGCCAAGCACAATAGCAGTTGTTGTGTTCTACGACATATCACCCTATCCGAATGTTCCACACAACTCAAAATACTATGAGTTTTGTCCTGAGAAGGCACATCAAGCCTCACATACCCTGCATCCAGCCCCGCCCGAATGTGCTTTGGAGACTGACGCTTGAGGTTGGCCAACACAATCTCCATCGCCAAAGGATATCCTGCCAGGACCATCATCAAGCCCCCGTAACTGTCGTCACTGTGCAAAGCCAAAATCTGTTCATCATCTTCAACAACTTGTTCTAGAATGTTCTGGGACAGCACAGACCGTGACTCAGGATCGAGACCTTCCATGTGATGTACGTTGTCACAGAATATGTCCTCTAGCCACTCTTCCCCACTGTGCGAGCCCAACACCACCTTGGTGTTGCCTCCCACCAAATAACACAAAAGATTATGAATGTCTGCGCCCTGCTCTGGTGCCCATAAACTTTGCATGGCCAGCTGCTGGCCTGTCACAGACTCTAAATTGTCCATCACCAACACAAATGAGACGCCCCTCAGCATTGAATCCATTTGGTCTGCTTGTTGTTCTGGACTCACGCTCTGGAATTTCCGCTGACCATCTTCATCATTAAATGATTAAACATCTTGTTTGTGACGTCGCATCAGCTAAAATTTAGCTGATGCGATGTCGCAAACAAGATGTGCTGCAACACTCACGGACGCTCATCGCAGCCAAAGTAGAACACGTTCTGTGCAAAATTCGTCACCTGCCACCACTCTTGCAGGTACTTCCGCAGAGCGGATTTTTCAGTGCCACCCATGCCTGGTAACAACAGAACGTTCCTCTCCAGCAGTGCACACTCGATCTTCAAAGTGTCCAAGTCACAGCCGACGAAGCCATATGTTGGAGCTGTGAAATGATGTCCGCTGGGCAAATTCCTCCAATCTGCTGCTTCCTGATGATCATGATTGGATTTTACGCCGTAAAAACTGATCGTATTTATGTTTTACGCGTAAAAATACGTAAATGCAACGTAAAAACTGCCCGGCGTACATAAGGACAGTACACACAAACTTACGGAGTCCGGACAGTGGCAGCCAAACGCCCTGGAAGGGGCAGAAAACGAGTTTTTGTTAAGCGCCATCATCGCTCTTGCCAAGGGCGAGGTGGGCATAGTGTTGCGGGTGCTGGAGATGGCGGAGGACTGGTCATTTTACACAACATTCACCGTGTAGCCTGAGTGTCCCAGAGAGCCGCAAAAACGTAAATGTAGCCGCAAAAATAGGTTCTTTGCAAATTTACGTTTTTACGCATAAAAACGTAATAGTAAAGACGTAAACGCAAACGTAAAAACCAAGCCTGGTGATGATTACCGGCATCTATCAACTTCAGGTTCACGACTATTTGATGTATACTACAGGGAGCAGCCAATCTCCCAAATCAACAGTAACATTGCTGTGGGCAGTGCGGTCGTTGCAGCAGCATATCTCTTTTCTACCCAACTGAAGGGCCTCCAGGACTGGATGTTGATCGAACAGAAGCCTGCGCACGGATTCCATCAAAGTTGGCGCTGCTGAAACTGTGCTGGAGTAGCCCATGGCGAGCACCACCTGAAACCCAACCAGTATCAGGTGGCTCCCAAAACTCGTGCTGTGAGCAATGTATTTGTTGTCTGGGTTGCCCTCCTCATCGCTGTCCGGCTGCACGTGCGTGCCAGACTGACATGCATTCAAAACGCATATGGGGGTGCCTTTGTCACCCAGAAGCTGAGCCACTTCTGAGGCTTCCACAAGGTCTACTTCCTTTCCACCTTCCAGGTGAAGGAATGTCTTCCTGCCTGGGTACTTGCAACCCAGCAAGTCCTCTCTACCAATGCGGTCTGTCAAAAGGTAACCAGTGCGGTACACATCGCTATAGGCCATCAGCAGTCCGTTGCGATCAAAATGAATGATATGGTTGAACCCAGGACGTCTTGCGTCCAGCCGCTCAGACAGAACTTTGTAGGTGCCCGGCCGCAGCATCTCTGCATTGGCTCTCAGCTTGGCTGCTTATATTGCCTCGACCATTGACAGTGAGATTGTGCGGTATCCTTCATCCTTTGCGGCGTTTGGCCCGCGACGACCACCAGAACGTTGAGGACTGATGAGGGCTTAAGTGGGACTGGCAGGCATACCTTCTCCTCAGAACTTCGCACCAAAGCGCAGTCCACAGCCAGGGGGTGAAACTGACTATCGTACAGATATCGTACAGGTATCGTACAGAACCTCCCAATGCAAGGCTCGAAAACCTGCCGACCTGGCCATGACTACTGTTGTCAACTCGCTCAGACGTCCCAGCAGCTGGGTTTACTTTTTCTGTGCTTTGTCCCGAGCAAAAATCTGGCTGAACAAGGTTGTGCCGTACTCCTTGATGCTGCGAGCTGCCCTGCCCACAGCAACGGTGTCTATATAAGGGAAACCTGGCCACCGCTCAAAGTACCATTTCAAGTTCTGCTCCTGCTTCTCAGAGAAGGGTGGTGAAATTGTGACCTAGAAAGGGCGGCCCTCGCCAACTGTCAGCATGGCAACAAAGCCAGCGTCACTGGTAGCCACAAGATCCTCAGAGATGGTGATCTTGGGCATTTGTAAAGTACGTGATAGAGAGGAAGCAGCACTATACTTCACCCCTGGAAGCCCTATGCTTGTATGAAGCCAGCAAAAGTCATGAAATACTTCGCAGAGAAAACTAGCAAAAAATGGGACAGATGATACAGTCCTGACACGGTCTGCTGAATATCCAATTGTGTATTTTCGGCAAATATTGTCCCAAAACCACACAGCTATTACACGCATTGACGCAATTTCAATTCCTGTGTACCCTGGGAAACCGTGTAGTCTACACAGCTGTTTGAGGGTACATGGTTGAAACTGTGTCAATGTGTGTAATAACTGTGTGGTTTCGGGACCACATTTGCTGAAAGTACGCAGTTGGATTTTGAGCAGACCATGTCAGGACTGTGTCATCTGGCCTGTTTTCCCTAGCGGAATGTCAGTGTGGATGCCGATATCGTACAAAAGTGGGACAGAAATCCAGCTCTTCCAAGGAGTCCGCGTCTCCTGAGGAAAGTCGCAGACTGCAACAAAAATGTATTTCTGAACTACATAAATGCGATGTTTGGATGCGCTCACAGCCAGCGGTGTGCAGGGAACGGCACGGCATAAAGCAGCTCATTGGGCATCCATGTCCATCAGTATCCGTCGTTCTACAACCAGTACCTTCAGGCCAATTTGGACACATTCGAGCGTACCCACGTTTTGCAGTGCACTGCACCAAGACGATGGACCCCCTTTCGCTCAGCTCTGGCCGTCTTCCAACCCGAACCGTGTGGCAAAGCCACCTCTGCTGCGATGCGCCCCTGCAACCGTGTTGGCGACAAGATTTCGCGTAGCCCGTCGTTCCCACCAAAGTTGACAGATCTTGGATCACGTTGTTTTCTGGCAATGAAAGCGCCCAGATATTCTGTTTATGAAAGAAGCTTTCCGAGTCCTGTGGCCTGTGTTATTGTGGCTGCAAGCTTGCGCTCTGTGGCCTAGTTGTTGTGAAGGCTTTGTTTTGCCGATCGACACTTTCTCCTTTTAATCGCTGCTGTCCTTGTCCCAAGATCTTCCTTGCCAACTTGTCAGAATTGAATCTTTCAGTGCGCCTTGGCCAACCTTTTCCCGCTGACTGATCCTTTCACGGCGCAGAGCTAAGCTTGCGTTGGGCGCCATACACGGAGATCAAACTTGGCTATGATCGCCTCCCTGTGCTGTGCCACGCGAAATTGTGTTGGAAGTCATCGCGCCCTGCAGGGGCGGCCGTCTGGCGACCCACAGCTGTGGCGGCGCTTGACGCTATTTATTCCTGTTGGAACGTCCGTGTTTCCGGGCAATAGCCACTGGTACGCGCCGCACTGAGCCGTATGTTGCCGGGCCAGGGAGCATTTCTGGTCACGTGGGAGGGGTACACGGCAACTTTAACGAAACGCCCCCGCCACCCCGCCCACCGCTCGTGTGCGCGTCGTAATGTCTAATTGCCATTTCGTTGCCGGCCACGTTGGCAGACAGATCAACTTCCAAATATCGCTCGGGACATCCAGGCAGGCTGGCGGGAAGCTGAGATTGGCATTCCAAACAATTCTGTTTAATTCGCTGTTACAACTCATTAGTCATGCACGCGTCTGCCGTATTACTGTGATGAGCAACGGGTAGACCAGTCAGGATTCGGCACTGATAGACACACATTGGAGTGGGCAAACATGTAAACCACGGCCTAAATAAATCAATGAAATGGGAAAGAACAGGGGTATGCCCAACTCCACACAACGGCAGTTAATCCACAGAATCCCCACGCCAATATTCCAAAATTTCGTAGACATACTAGCCAAAAAAGTTAATAGGACTGCCGCAAGCCTAGTCAAATATTTGGAAATTTAGGTAGTGAGGTGCCATGCAGCTACGACACAAGGAACAAGCTTTGTAGATTTTCCACATTTTCTTCAACATTATAAACATGATATTGGCATTGGGGCTTTTTTCTTTGGTTGCAATTCTGGAGCTGCAGTTGCGCCAGCTTTTGTTGTGAAATATGCCAAGCTAGGTCCCTGAAACATGTCTTTTCTAGTAGCACAGATTGATTCTCGTCTGCGACGCAACACGAGGCCTTGGTAGAAAAGATAGCCAGAAAATAGTGATTTGTCACACGATGACGCGCACATTTCCTTCACACCGCTTGGAATCTTTCGGACACTTCTTTTGGTTCCGCAAGGGACTTGAGTTGCCCGTCACAAATATTGTAAATTGATATGATTCATTGAGGCATTAGAAACATTAAAACAATATAGATAACTTCATGATAACATGTATGTTTTACATTGAAAATTGCACGACTTTGCGCTAAATAAATACGGTTCACACCGCCAGAAAAAATGATTTTCAGCAATTGGAGACAAATTGAAAAGGAATGATATCGTTCGAATTGCCCAGATTTTGATTGTGACGTTGCTTTTCTTGCCAGGACGATGCCCTTAAATGAATTTGCTGCAAATCGCGCCCCGCACATTCATCGGTGCAGGATGGCTGCTCTTCGCATATACGTCAACGGCCCGACGTCTTGGCCCCGTTTTCCTACCACGAATCGCCACCAGTACACTTCTGGGCTCCAACCTCTCAGTGCGGAGCGGAATCCCACGCAACATTCCGAGTGCGACAACCATCTCCGGAACTCAGGGAAAACTCACCACCCGACAGGGAATGAACGTCTCCACGATTCCAAATACCAGGACACCAGGCTGGCCTTCAGAGCCGATCCGAAGTTGCACGCGGCAGTAAAACAGAGAAATTCGCCCCTCGATGCTGGGGAGTCGCTTATCTTCTCCCCAGTGATATAGGTGAATACCAGGGCAGCTTGGGAATCTTGGTCGATTTTGTCTCTTGTTGTCTTCTTTGAGCATTTCATCAGCCACTCACTGTGGGCGCGTTTGTCTACCCGCCACTGGCCGCGACCTCGTCGCAAAGGCCGTCGACGGTCCGGGCGAAGATTTCTCGGGCGGCATCCAAGGTGTCACAGTCTCCAACAGCAAACTGGGGCCCCAGCACCACGATCTTTGCGCAGCTGGCGTCGAAATCGCCGCCGTTCACCAGCATCGCAGTCTCCATTTTGCACGTCAAGGCCCGCCGTTCCACGCACGCCGCTGAAATGTCGGCGTCGGATTGGAACAGGTAAATTGCGAAATCAGCAAAGCCTGCACAAAGCCAAAAAATTCCCAATTTCACCATCCGACAATGTGGTGCGAGTTGCGGTTCCCGATTGCGGTGTACACCACCAGCGAGAACACGGCGCACAGGGGGCATTTCCAGAGTCGCTAAATATGAGTTATTTTAAGCAAATGCCCAGATTTCTTCTAATGCAACTCGCTGGCTAAATATAGAGGTTTCGGGCACATGCATGCAGGACTTTCACCCCCAATGCACGATTCTCAGCAAGTCAAGGTCCAATACGGATAGAAATTGTGTGAAAGCGCGCTTCTCTCTAAAGCGGATCCAACAGGAACGCGCGACAGCAGTGTGGCGCTGCCCCTTGTTCTGGTTGCGGCGGCGGTGCGCGTCAGGGAGGCGGTCACTAACCTGTGCAGGAGCCCGTGATCGAGCAGTTACTCTCCATGGAGCTCGCATTCGCTGTCAAATTCGCTGACATGTTGGCGTTCCCTTGCTCCATTACCGGGAGCTCGCCATCGGGAATCGGACATCTGGTCTTCAATGTCGCACAGACGGCTTCCGCCACGTCGACTGAAATTTCCTTGCCGCAATCTTCGCAGCCGTCCAAATAATCTGCCAGCCACCGTCGCCCACATGCGAGCATCATCAGTCGCTCGTCGATTGTTAGTTTTCAACAAGTCCTGCGCCGCCCGTGGGCGCCAAGCGATTGCGTGGTTTGCAGACGTCTGCTCGGTCGCCACATGTACAGGTGAATCGCTTCTTTGCCATGAGCAAAGTTTTGTCCTCTGCAAAACTGCGATGAGCTAAACTTGTAGATTGAGTTGGAACTAGGCAAACAAGAACAATGCCTTATAACACTGTGAAACAAAAACATTCACTGCTGATGGAGTTTTGTGCGTGGTAACCAATTGTTTACCTTCCTGAAACGCAGTCATTCTGATTTGCATGTCAACAAACCCAATTTCCGCGGCACCTGATCTCTTCTCCAGTGGACCCATAATTTCAAGAAAGCACGTCTATGTCGTTCCTTTCAGCTTTCGGGCATAGTTCACAAATAAGAGACATTCCTGGTGCCTTGATGCCATCCGCAAAAACGCTTAAGCACGCTAATCTGGAAAAAGAGGGAGAATTGACGCAGTATTGTCGCTGCAGCGCCATGGATACGATGCCCAGCACCGCTTCAGCAAATTTCCACATGTAAATAACGGCAAGCGTTGATGAGTGTGCCAGCGGCGCGCAGTGCTGATGCGCTGGCCTTGCCATAGCACTACTTGAGTGTCGCTTTAATGGTGATGCACACACACCCTTGCGTCAACGTTTCGTTTTTTCCCAGAAGTTGGTCCGAATTGCTCGCGTTTCCACTATCAGTACTATTCAAAAACGAGAGAGCAAGGACTGGTCATGCGACCTCAATTCTGCGTGTGCACGAGCATAAGCAAATGAAATAATGACGCCCTTTTCAACAAGCCGCTCGGTCAATTTATTGGAAGACAAATGACAGCGCGAATTGCCATTATCTGCAATGCTGTAGCCATCTAAGGCAACAGAAAATATGTGCGGACGGGATCTAGAAATGTCTTGCATTAGGAAGATGTGAATATCAAGCTAAATGTTGCGACGCAGAACCAAGCTGGCATGTGCTAAGGTGTGCGACACCGTGTGTCATCTGCAGCACCAACAAATAGGTCACTACCACAGAGGTTTCCGTCGTCTCACAAAAGTGGGAAGTTGTGATTTCTCGTAATTCCACATCACAATCTGCACAATTCGAAATTAACAACCTCTTGTGAAAATGTGGCACAAGATTAGTAACCTACACTACTCTATTTGTAACGTTTCCTTCGTGCACACTTCACTTATTTTCTTTCGATTTCTCATGGCGGCGGAGCCATTGGCTTCGGCGCTTTGTCTGCCTAATGTTCGGCAAAGTTGCCTCGTGAAAATTTCCCACGGCCCTCGGTGTAATGTTGTGGTGGCAAACGGCATGCTGGCGCATCTCGGCGAACTCGACTGATTTGATAAAACTATCCAATGGTACGAGGTAGTGCTTAAGACAGAAGGCGCTGATGACGCGACCCACACCAAGATCTCAGAAAAAGGTGGTAAAATAAATTAGAGGGTGATAGCAGTACACATTATCACAAAATACTCTAGGCACAAGTATCAAGAGCCCTGGTATCGTACCAATATTTCGCAACCAGGTGATTCATGTCGCCAAGGCTATACGCTGAGGGCAAGTCACCATTCCCAAAATTTCCTTCCGCGTTTTATTCACGTCAACCATAATGAAATTCATGTACTGGTAGTGCAGATCCCGTAGAAAACGGTCCAAGTCAGAAATCCTGTACACGTGTTCAGTGCCAGTTCTCGCTGCTGCTTCGCACCGGAGCCTAACCTGCGACTTCCACCTTGTCAGACAGATCCTGAGGTGGCGGCGCCGTCAGACAGGCAGCTGTCGAAGCATCAATTGCTGCAAGGCAGTTGAGAATAGTGCAGTAAGAACAATCGAGGAATTGAGCATCTAGGCCACCATAGGCGTGGCCCGAAAACAAGAACAGGACAGGCGCACCCATTTTTACCCAATGAATTACTGCGCGTTTGTGAATCTGGATTCGCCTGCGCTATATGCTCACGTTGAATGCGAGATTACGACAACGCAGTGAAAACACCAAGCTCGATTACAACAGCAACATGCGGTCCATTCCAGGATGGATGCATGGAAAACTGATAAAAAATCTCAGGTATGCAGTTGAAACACTGACTAAAAACTGTCTGAATAAGAACACTCAATGCCATAATCCTTCCCACACACATTTTGGGACGTTTAGCAGCGACGCAGAGAAAGTTATGATTGGGAAAAAGGCAGCTGGGTAGCTGCAAATGCTGCACTCTAGCCTGGTGCACCGAAGGATTCCTGGGCATAACAAGAGAAGAAATAGGATGGTGCGCAATCGCGGATTCAGGTATTAGGTGGCCCAAAGAGCTGATTTCTTGAGAATGTACGCTGTGCAGATTGCCATCATTCTTCTTACCCTGCGAAAACAGATATTCGAAAACTCAAGTTATTGGGATGCAAATGTTGCCAGGAGTGAACGCAGAGACTCAAAAAGTAAAGCTCTGCGAAATAAAACATTGGCAAAACCAAAATTGAGGTGGAAGCGCTGCCAGGAGCAACGGTACACAGAGTCAAGTTGATGCCCGTTGACTTTGATGCAACAAGATTAAAATATTGCATCAAAGATTATAATTATAAAGGGAGGTGCAATTACACAACAGAGGGCTGTGCATCACGCTGATCCTAGCCAATGAGCATTGTGCTCTTGCGATGATCTGCAGGCATCGACTCCAGGACAACGACGCTCCTGCACAAATTCAGCAGCTGACAGATAAGGGATAGAAATTGCATAAGGTGCGGTTGGGGAAGCGGCAACCCGCAGGCACCGTGGAACCACATTCGTTGAGATTTAGTGCAAGGACGTGATCATTGCAGGTGCTTCTGAGGGAATAATTGGCCAAAACTCAAGTGTCATACCCATTGTGTCAAAATTTCTTTGGATATGTTGCCGTCCCACAACAGGACAACGGCGGAAAGCCCGAAAACAATTCATTGCACTATCGATTATTCATTGGCGCACTTGCGCTGATGAGCAATGGGCTCCAAATCAGAGTACCGAGTAACGCTGCGGGTTTTCTGACATAAACTACCTCGTGATATTCTAGATAAGCGTTAGATTCACACGCTGTTGCTCATATATCCTGAAATTACGCATGACCCTTGTTCCCCCTCTTTGTTGTTATATGGCACTGGAGCACATGACATTCTGCGGTGCAATGCTCACAACATCAATGCCACATATTCCACTCTTGAGTGGTGGCTGGTGCCAGTGACAGCCATTAGGCCCGAATCATATTTTTGTATGGCGATGGAACAACCACAGTCCATAACCGCAAAAGCACTCGCAATTGCGCCTACCTGGAAAGGTGGGAGTGAAGGAGGTGCTGGTGAGGGCTGTGCGGGATCTGACGGACTCTCCAATGGGCTCTGCAGTGGATTGTCTCCTGGTGGTATTTGTGAAGACGGTGTCTGCACGATTGGTGGAGAGGGAACTAGGGAATCTCCAGATTGGGACTGAGGAACCCAGAGAAGTGGAGAATCAGAAAATATTCGTGGCGCAAAGCTGATTTATGGTGTGTGTTGCACGTGGTGCAGTGGATCAATGCAAAGGTATCTGCAATGCTTGAAAATTGAAATTGACCAATGCATATATAGCAATTTGACTACAGCTCTGGTCA
This sequence comes from Ostreobium quekettii, assembly GCA_905146915.1. Taxonomy (NCBI): domain Eukaryota; kingdom Viridiplantae; phylum Chlorophyta; class Ulvophyceae; order Bryopsidales; family Ostreobiaceae; genus Ostreobium; species Ostreobium quekettii. The sequence goes on along the minus strand of CAJHUC010002632.1, from coordinate 16,901 downwards.
CCATCAGTTGCACGTATCGAAGCCAATATCAGAAGAGGATCACACATCTGCCTGAATATTGGGCACCGTAAACCCCATGCTCCCTCCCTCCCCCCTCCCGCTTTGATTGCCCTGCAGACTTGTAATCTGGTGCCACATGGCATCCTAGTGATCTTCAATAGAATGTCGAGTTTTTACAAATTTAATACTTAATTTGTGAGCAAAATTTAATGCCAGAATTTTAAGAATCGGCGCTTTGGCATGTTCCAATATAGCAAGGCAAGGATTCCAACAACCTGTCATATTTCTTCGGCAGCTCTGGTACCAGCACCATGGCTGGGGAACTGAGGCAGGCTGATTCAACAGCTCTAACAAGGCCCTCTCAGTCATACCGTGCACTTCAAGTTTGATTTTGCAGCAAGGCTGGGAGGACAGGGCCATTCATTGCGACTTGCCAAGCCTAGCACAGTGGCAGGCGGCCCCATGGTAAATGGAATAGGACACCAAGAACAGGAAGCAGCCCCATCACCTAGGATGAAAAGTGTATAAGACAACGTTTTCCGAGTTGCGTCACGCTGCATTATGCACTGAAAAGGGAATTGTGCACACATATCACTTATGTTGCTTGTGTTGCTGGCAGCGTTTCCAGGGCAATGAGCTTGGGTGGGCAGAGGCAGTGGCATGTTTGTAATCACACCCCACACACATTTGTAATCATACTATTTATACGTAGTAGATATAAAATCTTGAAATGTGCTGTGTGGCAGACAATGCTGTGCTGCAAAGCGGCAATGTTGCAGAAATCTCACCAAAATTGTTCCGTCGATCCACCTGCGGAAGCTTGACATCCTTGTGAAAACGTTTGGTTTCGTTGAAGTCCCGCACTCAACGTCTTCACCAAATGATGTGAGTCCAACGAGAAGATCAAAGCGTGGGTTGCCTGCTGAGATGTTTCCCCCAGTCGAAAAAGCTTCAACCAAAGGCCCACCACTATCGCCTGTGACCATGCACTCGGCTTTTTACAAGAATGGGTGAGTCTGTGTGGTGAAAAAGACATTCTCCAGAAAGGATGCCCAACCACTTCCTCCATCTAAATGCAATTGACAGTGGCCAAAGATATGAAGCTCCACATAAAGACAGTCCCCACAGTAGAAAACAGGGTTCTTTGGAATGACTCTAATGCTCTAACGAATCTGTGCTCTTTTGGACTGGAGAACTCAGCCAAAACGCCTGCAAATCACTCTCTCATCAGCCTCGATGTGCCATCCCTGTGTACCACTCCACAACATGATTCTTCGTTTGAGCAACCCAGGTTGCAGCAGGGCAAAAGCACTATGGCCCTTCGGCATTGACGCCCTCCTCAAAGAGTGCGAGCTGACACTGTCACGCACATTTCATCTTCGTTGGTGGACATGTTTGTCAGACATTCTTGACATTCGCAAGGATAGCTTACACAACGACCTCGTCACCATACTTGCCATCTTGGCATATATGTAGGAAATAAACTGTCCCCAGGAACAAAAATTCAACAAGAAACATTTTCTTATTGATTCAAAAAGGCTGGAAGAGTTCTTCTCACAGAGTGGCTTGTGGAAGCTCTCAGCTATGCAGCTGAAGCTCAGCTGCTGAACTGGGCAGATCACCCATCAAGCATACTGGGAACTGGTGCTGGCCCATCTCTGCAAGCCAGATGTGGAGCTGAACGTGTGCGATGCCCTTTTGCTTCATCGAAAAAGCTGTTACTATGAGCTGGAGACCCACGCGCTGGTGTATTTCTGGAAATAGGGCAGGAACAGTCCCGAACCGAAATGGCACCTGGCACACACTGGCACTCACGAATGCCCCATGTTACTGCCATTTCACCAAGATTTCAACCTACAATATGAATTTCTTGTGTACCTGAACATATCTCTTGGCCAGTGAAGCTGTATGCACAAAGCATTGAATCCAGAACGATGCCATCCCAGGTGTCTTTGGTGTCCCCATTGCAGATAGTGTTGGGGATTGAACTTATTGAGTCTGCCAGTTGAAGTTGCCTATTGTTGCGTTGGCTGCCAATCTCCTGCATTCCCCAGCCAAGCGCCAGCAAGTGCCCTGGCCGTGGTTGGGAACCCTCCATGGGCAGCACAAGAGGTGTGTGCTTGGACTCTTCTTCCAGCTCCAGAAGCGCAATGTCATTTCCATCAATAACATCGCCTGTCCAATCTTCGTGGACAATCGTTCTCACAGGATTGAATATCTGCAACACACGTTTTCCAATCTTGCACTGCAATGCTCGTATATACCGCAATGGCAGTGTCAGATTGCTAGCAATATAAACACACTAATCGATTCCCTTCTGCAGTGAGCGTACATATGATCACCACACGCCATGGACAGTTATCTGTTGCAAGGAGACTTACATAGTTCCTAACTATCCCATGGGTCTGCACTCATTTGGCCACTTCATCTCCCATACAGGATACGGGAATTATAGAAGGGTGCTTGTGATGTGCCACAAAGCAAGTAGTATCTTAACGTCTCAAATACAGAACAACATCAAATGTTTGGAATGGAACATGCCAACATTGCGAAAACGCCAGCTCAAACGTGTAAGTGGGCAATGCACCATAACCCAAATCCCAAGAGATGCGAAGCAACACCTTATGAACACCGTTTGGGAAAGGTCAGTTTTGATTCAAACGCACCCACACACATGAGTTGTGGTAGTCTTTGCATCATAACTAAACAAAAGCAATGATGCTGTAATTCATCTCTACTGTTCTAGCACCACTGCCGACTGGTTTAGTAGCAAGTGATCAAAAGCCGATTGACAAAAATGATGCTCTCAATGACATGAATATCAACTGTACAATGAAGAAGAGCACTTTCAACGAGCCAAACCAAAGGCCATCGTCACAGGTAATACTTTCCACACCTCGACCATGCCATTCTCGTTTTCAAAGTCATCAAGCAGGCATGCTCCAATGACCACAATGGGCGACAATCCCACTGCTAAGGCACTGTTGGGGTCAAGGCAATGTGCAGCTGTCAGCACCCAATTGGGTCGCACAAGGACTGCACCACATTTGTGAAAATCTGCCCTGTCTCGCAAGGACACCATGTAGGGGAAGCGTCCACAAGGTGCAGGGCGCCCATTCTGCACAGAGAGGTCCACATCACAAATAAACAAGTCTGCTGCATGTCAAGGATTGTGCATGTGACCCAGCATGGAAAGGACTGATGAATTGCACCAGAGTACAAAATCTTCAAATACAATTTGGGGACTTGAAGCCTTGCACTGAAATGCAGATGCACTGCTGTATGTCTTCACAGTTTGAAGGCAAAAATGCACAGCATAAATGTAATTCTCTTGGTCTCCCCATGCAACCTTTTGGATGACAGCAATATCTGTGCAACATCAGGTTACAGTGACTGCATTTAAACGATTCTCCACAATACACCATGCAGGATCAGTGTGCGTTCCAGTGTGAAATTCTGCTGCACATACTGTTGTACCCATCTTGCCCCTTCTTGTGCATTTTCTTTTGCCAGTGGCAGCAAAAGTGTCTGAATGGGAGGCAGCCTACTGGGCAGAGTTATTGCAGTCTTCCTAGTCTGCACTGAGGAAGCAGGCAACCCTTCAATAAAAGTCAAAAATCCAAAAGGATTATTTGGATGCCTGCACGATTTCCATGCTGGCAGAACCCATCTGATGTGCACCTCATGCATCAGCACCTCTCCCGCTGTGTCTGTGCAGGTTCCATTGGGCGCAGTTTATGCTGCACAGCAAGTGGGTGAACAGAAGTGCCCAGCAGACTTCGACATGCCAGACACCCCAATCCCCAGTGCATGCCCTCATTGCCTACCGCAACTCTTGGCCTGATACCAACATCTTGTTGCAGCCTCCTGGTATCCTGTGCACCGTCTGAGAAGGACACACGATCAGCGTTCGCGAGTTGAGGCAAAGTTGAGCACACAGACCACCATGCAAGGAAATGTGCTCCAGGCCAGATTCCTTGCAATAGGTTTTGTCTTCACACACACAAAGCGGGATCCCTGCGCTTTGCAGACCACGCCGCTCATACGCGCTGCCGAAAAGTGTGTCTGCTCCCGCTCATTGGCTTCTAAAGCCGTCTTCCACGCGCATACAAACGGTGGTCCACCCGGCACCCAGGCAGATCTTCTGACACAGACACCCGGGAATTATAACAAGCCCATTCCAAGCGGTGCAACAAGCTGCCAACTCACTCGGTAATTGTGGCCATGTCGACAGTGGAGCCGGGAGCGAGCAGCATTGCCCCACGCTGAATCCCGCCAACGGCGCCGATATCAGCGATATCCACCAGTGGACGAGGCCATCCGCACCGCAGCTCACCTTCCCGAGCCCATGCCGCGAGAACCAGCAGCGACAACAGGTGACACAGCTTGATCAAAACGGGAGCACCGCGGCGCGCAGGCATGCCGCAGCTGCGGCGGGAGGGGCCGCAATGGCGCCCCGGAAGTGCCAAGCACCTGCGCGGGGGCCGAGGTGCGAAGACGAGGGCAGTGGAGGAGGGGCGTCTGCCTCATCGGCAGGTGTGATGGCATATCCTGCTCGCTTCGCACTCGTGACCAACGTGGATCTTAATGACAGACAGGACTCGATGTAAGTGGTGCCCTACCGAGCCACCACCAGCCCTACCAAGCCACCACCAGCAAGTGGCTCTGCACAAGTGAGGGAATCAATGCAAAAATGGGGAATGAGAGGAAAGAACGACTCTGGTAACTTGGATAACGGCAAATTTTGTTTCCCATATGGAGGTTCAAACTTGGTTCAGAGAACGGTAGGGATACGGGCCTTACGGGAGCTTGGTGATGACGACAATAATCCACTCCATGCGTCAAAGTTACCCAATTGGGCATCTTTCCGTGAAACCGTGATTGGCGGATAAACAGTCTTTGAGAGCTCTGGTGGATTCAGAACTGAGTGCTCTTCCTCGATTCAGTAGATGCCTTGGCCGACAGGTACTTTGAGGCGGTCGGTCCAAGGGTGAGCTGCTAGCTTTGGGCGGCGAGAGTTGCTGCCGTCCACCCAACAAGTGAAACTGCTGCGGCCGTTGAGGATGGCAAACCTAGTTGAACAACTGCAGACGCTGATCACAACATCGGGAAATCATCGCCTATGCCACAGACACAAACACTTTTTCTCATCAAAATTTGAATCTTTCTGCATCATGGATTGTGCATCATGGAACCGGAACCCAGCCAAAACATTGCAATTTTGCGGAGTTCCTTTTCTTGTTTCCAAAATTTTTCGGAAATTGTGGTTTCCTCCGCGTTCGAGGCTCAGCGTTACATTACTATGCATAATGGGTACTACATGAGAGTGCGGTGCTCCCGCCATCACTTCATGCCACCAATTCTAGACTAGAATTGGCGATTCCTAAGGAATCAAGTCACTAGGAGTATTGGCCACCTGGCATCCCCAAACTTACATGCCACGTCGCCCATCGCAATGTCTTTGTCTTAGTCAGGTCAGGTCTACGTCCACCTAGCCAACTCGGTGTCACTCGTTGGGGTTGTGTCAGAAGCGGCACCACATCAATTCGTGTTGTGAATTCATGCGTTTCGGCTGAATAGCACTGAGTAGAAGTGCTGAGAGCTCTCAGCTCTTCCTCCCCTTACATATTCAGCCGGCACCCATGAATTAATCATTTTACGCACACTGGCCTGATGTTGGGGGGACGCCCTACTAATGGCTCCTTGGAGTGGGAGACGCCCTGCCCAAGATATGGTAACGATACCCCAACCAGCTTATACAATAGTATATGATATGGAGTAGGTCGGGATGGTCCCGCCTAGGTCCCCGTAAGGACCTAGGTACCCGGCGACGCGGGTCCACGGCTCAAAGAGGGCAGGAGCCCCACACCAAGAATCGTCATGTATCAGATTATGGCCGGGTCCAAGCTTGGTCGACAAGCACAAGCACACTCCTGATCTAGCGGGTGCATGGGGCGGTGCCAGTAAGCAAGAGACAAACACTCTTTTGGTAAAAACTTATTTGTTGCTTATTGCTTTGTAATACTTGGTTGCACCAATTTCTAAAAGAATCCTTGACAGGGAACAATCTTACCCTTGGCTCGCAGGACGGCTGGGCCAGCTACTTGTGTTGCATGGCTTCAACCCGGATAGCACCAAATCGTGGGACATATGGAAAGGCATTTTAAGTCCTGTTAATATGTATTAATATCATATAGTATGTACCCCGGATATATTGAGGATGCAGCCAATAGGTTGGGTTTGGGCGCAATGTGATAACTCAATGTGCTTGTGCAACATGTGTAGCATACTTCTGCTTAGAGCTTTTCTGCTTTTAAGTCAATGACCGATGATTGCCGTCAATGGTGGAGGACATTGACACGTTGTCAGAATGTAAGACATATAAACCCCAGGCGTTCAGCCATATGCTTGACATTGTTGTACACATGGGGATGGACACCAAGCAAATTTCTTTGTGCCCGTCCAAGAAGTTCAGAAACCAGAAGAAAAACTGGAAGAAAAAGGGCAAAGGCTCTGATATCTCGGCCGGCACTCAGTGTGTTGGGGCTCCAACAGGGGATGGATAGTGGCTGTGGAGGGCCGACCAGTAATCCAAATGTATGATATCACACTTTGGGTATGTTGGACATGTGTTTCATGGATGTGCTTGGAGGTGGATCTGAAAGTGTATGGGATTTCAGACTAACTTTTGTATAATTTGATTGTGAGAAGTCTGAATTTGCTGGACAGAGCTTTGTAAAGAATTCCCCACCTCTCATCATTGACCGCCTCTTGACTAGCCACAATACTAACATTCAAGAAAGATGACGTTGGTGCCACAACTGCTTGATTGTGGTGGCAACTCGCCAATCACACACGTCCAGACAATGGGAGGCTAGGGAGGACTGGCCATGGCAGCAGGAACCAATATTCATTGACCCAATATTGCCTCGTAGCCCAGGCATTCGATTTCGATTTGAGTGGCAACAGGCATCATAAAGACAATCACAACCATGACGTCACTTTACCCCAACGCCTCAACAATTATAACCCACCTTTGTTCTTGTCCATATTTATTGTGCTTGCCTCACCCTTGCCTCGCCCTTGCCTCGCCCTTGCCTCGCCCTTGCCTCGCCCTTGCCTCGCCCTTGCCTCGCCCTTGCCTCGCCCTTGCCTCGCCCTTGCCTCGCCCTTGCACTCGCCCTTGCATCGCCCTTGCACTCGCTCATGGATCGTCGCCTCCAAAAACGCCCCTCGTTGGGTGATCGACGCTTTCTGAATCGGCGCCAAACCCCAGCCCACGCTGCCCCCGGGTGTCCGCGTAATTTCTTCAAAACCCTTTGCACACACGAACCTTCATTTCTTCCCACCAGCCCTCCGTTCAACACTGCCTCTCATGCCACTCTGTAGTGCGTGTTCCGTGCTGGAGCCAGTCAGACTTTCCGCCTTCGTTTTGCCCCGTCGCGTACTTATCAATTAAAAGGCCCGGATAATTCTTGTTGGAGGGCGGGACTCGCACATCCAGTCTTGAAGTTATGCGGCTAGTGTCTACACACCATTCTCATCGCTGGGTAACACCAACGAAGTAAGCCTGTCTCTCCCCACGCTGCCCCTGTTATCATCTATGCACCAATTTGAGCTAGTTGCAGGCATTAGCCGTTGTTTGGACAAAATTGGCCATTTACACATCAGGACAACATTGCGTATATATGCAATATTGTATGTGAAGGGTATACAGATGGCATGATACGGTACATAGAGTGTTGCACAAACCTCGGTCACAATATAACGAGACGTCTACAGTAGAAGGGATCACAGCTGACTGCATGATTGATGGACATGTCTGTCAGGGAGGGAATACACGACTGAATATGCGGTCAACATGAAATTACACACTGCCGTCAGCTGCACTCCACGGTCTTCAGTTGTTGCCAATTTAAGGCATTGCTGGTACGTGATCAATCTATTGGTTTTTGTGGAATAATGTGATTGATCAATAGACTCGATTGAACACACACAGAAGATATGATGAAACACGATTGACATTTGCATCATGCGAGATTCGCTGCTACCATTTGATTGTGGTAGTAGTACATGGATAACACAATAATGCACGATTTTCAGCTGTGCTGCATGATGTTTCATTTTTCACAATTGAGTGCAGCTTGGGTGCAAAAACCATAACACCATTGGATACACAGTTGATTACCCAAATAACACGAAGGAACACGATTCTCAGCTGCTCAACACGATTTCCAGCTGTTGGCAACCAACTCTAACAAGGATACATGGCTGGGTACACAATACACTACACAGAAAAACACGATGTTACACGATTTTAAACTGTAGTATATAATGTTTCATTGTTCGAAATTGAATGTAGCTTGGGTGAAAATTTCATTGCACGATTGGCTACACGATTGGCTACATGATTGATTACCCAAATGACATGAAAGAACACGATTTTCAGTTGCGCAGCGCGATTTCCAGCTCTTGGCTACTGACTCCAACAAGGGTACACGACTCGTTATATGGAAAGAACACGGTGCAATACGATTGTACACGATTTTCAGTTGTTGTCAATGGACCGCACCAAGAGTGCACGATTTTGCACCATTTTTTACAGGCATAACATGGTGTGTCATTTTCAGGACCGTGTACTTGGGCCGATTTTTTACGAGTGGTCATGGTCTTGGCGTGTCCTGGATCAATTAATTGATGCAATACTGCGGCTGAGACGAAACGCCGCTAATGGTAATGGCCATGGTGGGCTCAATTCCCATATGCAGCTGCGGCCATGCGAGAGGTGTGTTCACCAGTGTAGCGCGCTTGCATATCGCCCAAACTACAGAGCAATGGGTCTAACGTTATATACAGATTGCAGCTATTCATAATGAGTCCATTAATTGTGGTGCCCTGGCCCGCCAGTGGGAGCAGGGCACAAGGTGAATGGGCGCCAGAGACACTCTGGTGTTGCCTAGGTATCCCCCATGGTTAAGGGTCTAGAATGATATGCCATGTGATAGTTTGCAGACTTCTGTTTACATTTGTTGGCACAAAGACTAGTGTCATTGTACTTCCCACATAGTTCCATCGTGTTTAGCGCTAACAGAAAAATCGGTAGAAAATTGGACCAAACAGTGTAGAACTGTAGGAAATTGTTTAGATGCACAAACTGAGCTGAATGCAAACAAATCATGCTATCTTTCCCCGAAATGCAAATTCACTTCTGATAAACGCTGCTATCCGTAAATCATGAGATGTTATGGCAATGAATATTTCAATTGAATATTGCAAGTGCCACTGCCAATGTAGATTTGCCAGATTTGGTTCCCAGTTCTGATGTTCATTGTGGAAATCAGCACATCTTCTGTCAGCACAATTCGAATATATATTGAAAAATTTTAGAACCTTCAAAGATCACCTATCGCTTACCATTCAGCATACCATTCGTACATACAACAGCATAATACGACATTTTTGTGACGCCAGCCGTGGTGTCATTCAGGCTTGGTATTTGCGGCACAAACACTTTTCTGTGTGCAACTATTTATGCGCTAAAATATGTTTTACGTTTTTACATGCAAACAGATGTACAATGCGCAAAAATGACCCCTGTGTACCTAAAGACAGTACACGCAGACTCCGCAAGTTTGAGGAGCGACAGCTAGATGCGATGAACTATGTGTAGCACGATCTTTTTGCTCGTCAGCGTTGTTGCCTTTGCTGAAGGCGAGGTGCGTGCCGTTCTTGCCAGTGTTGGAGAGAATGGAGGAAGACCGTTGATTGGGAGATTATCACATAATTTGTGCGTGTCAGCGAGCCGTAAATATGCGCAAACACAGCCGTAATATTAGTCGTTTCTCTATTTACTAGTTATCACGCGCAAGAACGTAAACGCAAAAATGGAGCGATAAACGTAAAGACCAAGTCTGATGCCATTGATACTAATTGTTGCCATCACTATTGTTTTTGTGCCATTTTATACATTATGATGGCGCAGTTTTGTGTTCATGTGGCATCGCAAATAGCATCTCGAAAATGGTGTTTTCTGCCAGTGACACACATTGCTGTCGCAGTGTGCATATTATCGAATGGCTCCATGCCCTGCAGTGATATGGAGCTGCAGGAATTGTGTTTCACAATCAATGCTGCAACGCACTGATGAACAACAGCTTCCGGTACTGCCCACCATTGAAAGATTTGATGAGTGCAAGACGGCGTGGAAATGTGAGGGACATCATGGCGACCAATAACACGCCCAGAGGTAGTCGCACATTGCAACGCTCCAAAAATAACGCCTCAGCTTTACCCGATAAGAGCGGTTCTTACAGGGAGAAGCTTTTACAGTTGCTGTATAAGAATATATGACAGAACCGCTAACAGGAGGGTGGAAGGGGCGAATTCTCTCCACGCCACCTAAGTTGATTCTTCGAAGCAATATCTGGAAAGCCGCTTTCGCCGATGCCCCTGGCTTTCACAGCACGACGATGCCCCCTGATTGCGCAATTGCTTCAACTCCGCCGAATACAGCATGAACGCCTCCGAGCCAGCTGAAAATCTGCAGCCAGCTCAGCACAGCGACACTTCAGTCAATGGGTCCGTGCAGACGAATCTCTGCTGCTCAGCTCCCACAAAACCACGACAAAATGAACTGAGCGCCCAAGGGGCACGGCATGCCATTTCGGCGAATAATTTTTCATATTGTATGCGTTCTTTTGGCGAGGTGAGGCGAGGATCAAGTGCGCACAGCGAGCCCATTGGTATCGGAGAGTGCAGCCGTGCCCCTTCCCCCACAACGCTCACACTGGGGAGTCTTCAGCTGCCTCCCTCGCGCACCAACCCCATTTAGACATGCTTCGATCAAATCTCGTTAGCTCAAGCGAACGTGGACAAGCAAAATGTCGTTAGTGAGCCAATAGCACAGTTAGTGCTCAACATCTTGATTTCCAAGCAAATTGTTAAAAATATTGTGTTCAATGTGGTTAATCGACCCATAATGCAATAAACATGCTCAAGAATAAAGAAAAACATGTTTTGAAGTTGCGCAACATTACCATTTCTACACTTGTGTAGTATCCACTAACGACATTTTGCACGAAAGGGTGCCTGGCACCAAACCCACGAACTTCCATATCATGCAGACATCTCCGCAACCGCTATTACCACACACCGATCCCACTTTAACTAAGTTTAGCCAGATATCGACTATGCTAATGGACAGCTGCGATCTCCACGCATAAAGATAAGATTCCCAGTGACATCAGAGTGGCTGTCAGCTTGTGAATTCTGAGTCGTGGTTTTCCTAAATGAGCTGGGGAATAGGCAACCATTTTGGAGACTCCATGGATGGGAACACTTCCATCCTTTGCAGAAAGGTGCGGTGGCAGTGCTTCAACTCTCCTGGGCAACGAATATCGAAGAATTACATAGTACCATTCTGAACAACGCACCAGCGTGTGTCAAACTTTGGAAGATTCTTGACCATTTTTGACACCATCGGGCCACGGCTTCAAGCAAGGGTACCCATTTCCGTTGCCATGAACCTCTGGGTGTCTGCGCCGTCATTTAGCCCCACAGCTCTCTCGTCCAAAATAAGATAACCCTAATTTCTCATGTTCAATTGGCCACTTGAACTTGGTATACACCGGCGAACCACGGCCCACATCCGCAACCGAACTACCCCCAGAGTCTCGGACAGAGCTTGCGGTGGCATGCCATCGAGCCTCAGACTCGTGGTTGTGCTCAACGGGCATCCCAGCCCTCCAATTCAGATGGCCTTCGACCGCATTTACATCCCCCATTGATGACGCGGTGAAATATTACACCGCCTCATCGCATCGGCCTCATGGGATTCGACCCAAAACTAGGCACTGGAGCTAACCCATTGGCCCATTGCAATTGGCCCATTGCAGCTTTGGGGCCCCTGTGAGTCGGCCACGCTAGCAAGCCCCTGAGCGTCGGAGGTCTTTCGCTTTTTAGCCGATTTGTCATCATGGTTTTGGCGTGTTCGTGCATCAGTGAACAGATGCGGTATTGCAGCTGAGGCGAAACTGCTGCGAATGCTAATGGACATGAGGCCCTCAGTGGCATGATGAAGTTGTGGCGATGCCTGCAGTGGGCTGGCCACTGCAATGTGGTTGCAGTTCGCACAATCTGCAGTGCAATTGATCACAGGACGTTGGGAAGATGATGTACAGATTGCAACTTGCCGTAGCGTTCATTAATCTTTGCCCCTGGTGCGCCAAGGTGGGCACGGCGCAGATGGGCGCCAGAGATAATCTGGTGTTTCTCAAGTATCCGCCCAAGTCAATGGTATAGAACGACATATTGTGTGATGGTTTTCGCACCTGTTGGTTCACGTGTTTGCGCATAATATGGGCGAAAAATGTCCTTTCTACGAGGTTCCTTCATTTCTAAAACAACCAAAAAGCTAGTAAAAAAAGGAGACCAAGCAGTATAGAAAACTGCAGAAAACCGCTCAGTTGTTCAAACAGTGGTGAATGCGAGCAAATGATGCTAGCTTACCATGAAATGCAAATGCGCATCCTTGAAACTAATTTTCTCTTACCATTCACATGTCACCAATATGAATGTATTCAATCGATTGTGTCGAATGCCAGTGACTGCATTTGCCAGTCTCGGTGCCAACCTTCGTCTCAAAGCTTCTGTTTCATTGTGGATAGTAATACAACTTCTGTGAGCACAATTGAGATTTGCATTCAAACTATGTTGCACCTTCAAGTAGCGCGCACTGCATACCATTCGACACATACGCAATATACAATGCTACACACACACACGTGCTACACACACGTGTATGGTATACGCTATATCCATATACGTATACGATGCTGTCGCAGGATACACACTACGGAATGGTTCCGTATTCTGCAATCGAAACGGAGCTTCACGGGTTGTTTCGCCATCAATGGCCATTGGTGCAACCGCACTGATGAACAACAGCATCAAGTACATGCTCACCACTGAAAGACATGGTGAGCGCAAGACGGTGTGGAAATGAAGGGCGCCGCCATGCCGACCAATAACATGGGCAGGGATAGCAGCACATTGCAGGGCTTTTGAAATAGCGCCCCAGCCTCTCCCTGCGAGAGCTCTGTACGCATAGATGGCAAAGCGGTGGTATTCACTTCTGAAAGGAGCGAAATATTTTCACACCGCCGGAGATTTAACTCCCAAGCGTTATTCGGAAAGCCGCTTCGTCGATGCCGCTGGCTTTCGCAGCACGTCGATGCCCCCCGATTGCACAATCGTTTCATCTCTTCCGAACACATCATGAAACAATGCCTGGGTCTGCCCTTCAGCTCCCGGACCAGCTGAAACTCTACAGCCAGTTCGATACAGCAGCACTGCAGTCAATGGTCCGTGCAGAGGAATCTCTGCTGCTAAGCTTCGACAAAACCACTGCAAAATGGCCTGAGCGCCCGAGGGCCGCAGCCTGCCTTTTATGCGGATAGGCTTTATATTATATGCCCTTTGGACAAGGCGAGGCGAGGATCGTGCAGCCCGGCCCCTTGTCCCGCAACGCTCACACTGGCGGGTCCGCAGCTGCCTCCCTTGCGCACCAACCCCGTTTAGACTTGCTTCGATCATAGCTCGTTAGCTCAAACGCATGCGGAAAAGGCGATACGACTTCGCAACAGATACCACCACATGCCAGCCCCACCTCAATTAAGTTCAGTCGGATATCGTCTGCGCTAATTGATAGTGGTAAATCTCCACCTATGAAGAGAAGATTCCCAATGGCATCAGGGTGGTTGTGAGCTCATGAATTCAGAGTCCTGATTTATATATCCTGATGCAAAAGGCCGGGGGAGTTGGCAGCCATTCTGGAGACACCATGGATGGGAGCACGTCCACCCTTGCCAGAATGGTGCAATGGCAATGCTTCAACTCTCTTCGGCAACAATATCAACGGATTGAAACGTAATAATCTGAATGACGGACCAGCATGTGGCAAACGTTGGAAGATTCTTACCCATTGTTGACACCACCAGGCCGTGGCACCAATGCAAGTGTGGCCGTTCGCCTCTGCCACGAACCTCTGGGCCTCTGCTCCGTCCCCTAAACCCGCAGCCCTCTCATCACACAATTAGATAACCCTAATTTCTCATGTACACTTCGCCACTTGAACTTGGTATACACCGACGAGCACCGGCCCCAATCCACGACTGAACTACCCAAAAAGCCACGGCAAGAACTTGCAGCGGCATTCCCTCGAGCTTCATCCGCGCGGTTGCGGTCCCAACGGGCGTCCCAATCCGCCAATTCAAACCGTTAATGACCGCTTACATGTTCCCCATTAATGGGAAGGTCCCCCATTAATGAGGCGGCGGAATCATTAATGGAAATATTTCCAGCACTACCCTCGCATCAACCCTATGGAACTTGACCCAGAACACCCAGAACTGCACCCAAAACTGTGCCTTGTGCGAGACACGGGCCTTGGTGACACGTAACTCACAAATCACAAGGCACGCGCCTTGCGAGGCGATCACGCCAACAAGTCCCTGAGCGTCTCCGCCGTTCCCTCCACGTCGCAACCCCCCGGCCAGCACTGGATCCTGTCCTCCAGCCCTTGTGCCGCCAAGCAACTACACACCCCCTCAGCCGCGCTCACCCCGAAGTCATCTCTCGCCCTCACGTCCGCCCCCGCCTCCACCAATATCTTCGCAGCCCCCAAGTTTCCGTACCTGGCCGCGTATATCAGCGGAGACCACCCGTCCTCGTTCCTGGCCTCTACTTCGGCGCCCGCTTCCAGCAGCGCCCGGATCACGTGATCGCTGCTGGGCCCCAAGGGGATGCACGCCAGGTGGAGGGGGGCGTATCCGTGCTTGTTGGGGGCGCTGGGGTCGGCGCCGGCGGCCAGGAGGCGCTCGACGACGGTCGCGTGGGCGAAGAGGGAGGCGGTGGCCAGGGGCGTGGTGCCGGCCGCAGTGGGCGCGTCAACCTCCGCGCCGGCTGCCAGGAGGGCGTCCACCACCTCCGCGTGACCTGGGTTGTGGAATGTCTCTTGATTGAGCTCATCGTTATTAACAAAGTTACGAGCTTAAACTAAAAGTGCGAGTTCCAAACCATTAATCCGATGGTGATGCTGATAATGCAATTTTGACTTTAAACGGCAGTGAATTTTGCGACGGTGCGCACAATGCATGAATAACACTGAGGACAAACAAGGGCACGTGCAATGATAGTATGCAATCAATGGCAGCTGCTTGATGGCGTCACTGATCGCAGTGTCATTCACACGTTGCAGCGCACTGCCGCCCCCGCTTCCCTGCATAAGCGTGCCCAACTCCATCAGCATTACGCCGTCGGCATCGCGTGCTCCAACGCCTTTTGCCGACAATTCCACATCTCGGCCATCCAACAAATCACCAGTAAGACGTGTCCGTTTCTCTCTTTTTGCAACAGATCTCACCCCACCTGCGTAGGCCGCCACCCACAGGGGCGTGGCGCCGTCCTGCTTCGGCTTGTCCACTGCCGCCCCCTCCTCCAGGAGGGTCTGCAGCACGGCCAGGCGCGCCATCCACGACGCCATGTACAGCGCCGTCCGGCCGTCCCGGTCCGCCGCGTCGATGTCCGCGCCCTGGGACAGCAGCAGCTCGACCACGTCGACGGCGCCGTTGGAGGCGGACGCGATGAGCGGCGTCTCGGCGCCGTCGCCGCTCTGCGCGTCCACGCTGGCGCCTTTGGCAATGGCCCTCGTGGCGGTCTCGATGTTGCCGTTGCGCGAGGCGTTGAACAGTTTCTGCATCGCCGCGCCGTTCATCAGCTTGCTTGCTTGACCAAATTTGCTTATTCCGTACATACAGATATGTACAAACAAATTTGTTACACGCAACAACGAGTACAAACGCAATACAAACACTTTTGCTGTTTGCATGCATACAGGTTCGTACCAACAAATTTGTTACATAGAATAACGAATACAAACACACGCACAATACAAACGCATTTGTTTACTCCTTACATTGCAGGTGTAAGCAAATTGTTTATTCCACACGCAGGCGTATCGACGTGAATCCACAGCATCGACCACTGTAGCGTACAAATCCGCTCTGCGAAGGGCACGTCCAGGCCCGCCTACGCCACCAAAAACGCGCCTCTAAACCTCTTCAAGAGCTTGGCAAGCAGCATCCGGCGTACCTCGTCGAGTTTTTTCTGCTCCTCCGGCGGCAGCCTGACTTTCTGCAGAGAGCGGTGCACACCCAAAGTGTGAGAAACAGCCATGCGACTGCGAGGTTCACACCCAAAATGTGAGAATCAGCCACGCGACTGCGGCAGCGACGGACGGTTTTCACTGAGGGCGTCAGCGACGTCAGCAACTACCACAGCACAGCGGGTTCCAAAGAATCAGGCCACCGTATTGAAATGTATCAGCGCATTGCATTGAGGAATCTTCCTTCCCACAATGCAATAGTTGGCGAAGCCGCCTCTGGCGGTCAGGGCGCTCGCATTCTTTTTTGTTTGTTTCCTGGCGTGCCATGCCGTTCGCATAGAATATTGTCAATTTGATCCAATCGCATGAATGCACAGCTGGACAGGGACGTTCCGCACTCAAATCATCCACATTTTTATGTGCATCCAGCACACCGCGCGTGCACTCAGAACCTCCGCCCACCATAACCGATCAAACTCGGCGCTTCTGCAAAGTCGCGTAGAATTCACAGCAGAGTAACACCTACACATGCACTGGGTCTATCCCAACTCTAAATTGCAGAGTTTGCTATCCCGTTCATTTGCTACGACGACGCGAATGCCACTATCTGAGTTCTTGTGAGCATTCAGAAGCTCTCTGCAAATGATAAAAGTACCCGCACGCATGGCAGTGCAAAGTATGCAAAAGACCCGTCTTCTGTGATTTTCGCACCATGCTCACCTTCGGTTCTGCAGATGAA
>CAJHUC010002631.1:0-31577 GCA_905146915.1 Ostreobium quekettii | reverse complement strand
TTGCAATATACCCTGGATTTGCGCTAGTGCAAAATCGAGTCAGATGACACGGTCAAGACACGGCCTGCTTAAAATCTAACCTTGTAGTTTTCGGCAAAGTGGTCCCGAAATCACATGGTTAATACACACCTTACCATGTATGGGACACATTTTCAAACTTATATCCTCGTGAACAGTGTACTGCACAGGATGTAAACGGTAATATGCATATTAACCTTGCGACTTCTTGAACACATTGGCCGAAACGGCACTGTTGGATTTTGAGAAGACCGTGCCATGGCCGTGTCATCTGGCCTATTTTTTACTAATGCTCGTCGCTCACGTCTAGCAATCCGTGATTTCGCCGACTGCGTTGATGATTTTGAAAGTAGTGTATGCCGCAACGACAACGCGCATCACCCAACAACTAGAGTCAACAGGGCAACGAGCGACATGCGATAACACACAAAAGCACGACAACGCGAGACAAGTAATTACTTACATTTGTAAATGCAATGTAAAGAGGAGCTCTGATGCACGAAATGTTTGGGAACCTAATAATGCGAAAAGAATCGCACGACGATTACCTTTTGGTGGTTTTGATAGCGAGAAAATCCTCTAGATTCCCAGCGCTGTCTGTGGACTTTACCGTAAGGCATTCCATTAGATACCACGGTTATTATATCTGCAAATAACTTTTGAGCTTCATGCCACTGATATATCATGTTATGCAACAGATTTAGATGCATTTTAATGATACTCCTAGATAATGAACGGTTAATTATGGAAACTTGAGGCCGTGGAATCGATTTTGCATTGCGAACTGATTTCGGGGAATTCGGCGGCGCACACTGTATGATAGGCGATATTGCAACTGAATCCATGGGAATTCAATTAGGTACCTTGACATCTGGATGTTGTTGACATGGCACAGTCAACCAAAGTAAATCAAAATACAAAAGGAACATATAATCTCAAAAATTAGATACAAAATACATTCAAACCAAAAAGGTATAGTAAAATAAACGAAAAAAAGTAATAAACACTGATGCCACAACATTGCAAAATGACAGGGATAAATTATGAAAACACCTAGGCACGCATTGTCGTGATTCAGCAGGATTGATTACCCATTAACTCTGTGTTGCGAGATTATATGTATGTGAACACACACACTTTAAATGTTGA
This sequence comes from Ostreobium quekettii, assembly GCA_905146915.1. Classification (NCBI taxonomy): domain Eukaryota; kingdom Viridiplantae; phylum Chlorophyta; class Ulvophyceae; order Bryopsidales; family Ostreobiaceae; genus Ostreobium; species Ostreobium quekettii. The sequence continues at coordinate 30,410 of CAJHUC010002631.1, read as the reverse complement.
CGCATCTCCCTCACCATCGCAAAGATCTCGAATGTCGATTCGGCAAGGGTGCTCGTTGCAAGGCAACTCGGACTCAGGTTTCGTGCCGGCGCCAGGACACGATGAATTGTCCGCAGAGGAAAATATGGTTCCATCCGGAGCAAGGCACCAGACAATGCGCTCCTGGACGCCGCCGCCACATTGCCGTGTGCAATTATTCCAAGGGGTCATCACCCAACCAAAGCCTGTGCGTTCACGCATTCACGCAGTATCTCAATCCAAGGAAAACAAGCTGCACACGATATTCCCCAAATCGGTGCTTAAGGCAAAGCAACCCGACAGATGAAAATTCATGCAATTTTGTATTCCAGGTTTTTCATTTAAGGATCAAGACAAGGTACTTACAGTAGCAAAGCTGGGCGGGCCGTTCGCAGTAATGCTATTTTCCCAACTCTCGACCCGAACTCCATGTATTTTTGCAATTCAACTGACCACACATCACTAACTGTCTTAAGATATCACAAGCATCAGTTTTCTCATCATGCTTTTGGCTGAAACGTGGTTTCCAGAAAGGATTCTAGCACTGCACTGCCACAGAGTGAATGTGAAGAGCCACGAAATTTCCACCTCCTTCGACCACTTCTTCGTCACAGCTGTGGTCGTTGCACACTCTCGCTTGGTTAGGCTTTGGGCCGGCTCCGGGGCACTCCTCTTCATTGTCGGCCTTAAACACTTTCCCATCAGGAGCCTGGCATTCCGTCCCGGCGTACCGAACGCCTCCTCCGCACTCCACAGAACATTGCCCCAGAGACGTTATGATCCACTGGTGGTCTTCCTGCAGGTTGCATACCGCAAAATTCTCAGCCCTTCCACAGCAGAAAATCTTCTCGTTATGCTTTTTCCATTCTGCTGTCAGAGCGGCATTCTATGTTTTTATGTTTCTTTGCAGAAAATGCTGAATATTGCCTTACTATTTGTAAATTTTTCTCTACAGAAAATGCCAAACATTACGTTAGTATGCAGAATGGTTGAACAAACTTCAGTGCATTCGGGTATTCCATCTCAGGGTCATTGGGCCCAGTCGCCGTGCTCTAGAACAAATGTTGTGGGTTGGAAAGCCACCGTCATCACCAGTCGTTGCGAGGACTACTGTTCTGTCTTATGACAGATTTATTTGAAACGAGGATTAAAACTTCAGGGCTCCTTTCTCCTGGCGTCGGGCAAGGCGATGAAAACGACTTGCGAAAATATAATAACATAAGTATATTAATCGCTGCATGAAAAAAAGTGGATAGAAAGGATTCCACGGGGGGCTTATTTTCACGCACTTTGATGCAGGAATGAACGAAAGGGTGCAGTAATTATATCTCCATTCATGCATGATGCAAGAGCTGCGGCAATACATGCTTGTCCATACGGCATCTGATGGTTGCAGACAATGCAAATCAGATTTTGGGAACAGCAGTCGCCGAGGACCCCACCATGAAGCAAGGTATTGTACATGGCTCAGAAGCGGAAGGCTTCGCGCCGGCAAAGAGGCATTCTGACTCCGTTGCTTCTGGCAAGACCGTGCCGTTCGATATTTGGCATGTGACATTTCTGTAAACTTCTCCTGTTCCGCACTCGACGGTGCATGGTCCCCAGTCGTCCACAATCCATTCGAATGTCTCGCACGGCTGTCATCCATACATAGGTTTGGCTCACTTGCATTAGAAAATGTATCTCCGCTGCGTCAGGAAGGGCAAACGCGGTAATGCAGAGGAACTGAAACGCGAAGTAGCTTTTCTTGATGCGAATCCGAGACGATGCACAATAATCACAGTCGTGTAGATTCAGGCTAAGCTATAAGTGGGTCACAGGGCACAAGATGAGCCATAGGATGAACCATAGGATGAACGCCACAAATGAGTAATCACGAGTTCAGCTTTATGACCTGTGGCTGTTTGCTATGTTTAAGGGGCGATCGAGCATAAAATGTAGAGTCGTTAGCATTGAGAATTGCGCAACGATGTGCTATGTGCATAACCCTATGGGCGTTGCCGCACTGCACGCCGCAATTCGTTGCCATGTCGCAACGCCCGCTCCGAGCACTCACATGCATGTTGCACTCCCTCACGCTGTCTGGTTTCTGTCCGTCACCCGGGCATTTGTCCTCCAGCGCCACCACGCCGGGGTCCAAATTGGACTGGCAGAACACCAAGCGGCTGGCCACGCCGCCCGCACACTCCTCTGAGCAGGGCGACCATTCGGTCACGAACCAGTCGTATTCACTCGGGGAGGCGTCCTCGTCCCCGTCGTCCGAAACTAGACCCTCGCAGACTGTCTTGAAAAGCAGAGCGAAGACGGCGGCCCCAAGGGCGCGGAGCCACATGGAGCGCATGTCGCTGCGGAGTCAGGCACTTGGTGGCTGTGCTTCTGCTTCTTCTTGCGATATCACCCAGAGCGTTGTTGTGAGGGCTGTGAGCCTGGAGTCACAGCGAAAGTACTGTCACATGCGGGCGCGACCTGACACAGGCAACCAGATGAAGGCACGCCGCCGCATCCGGAGAATTGGTGGCTGCAGAACTCGAAGCCCGTAGTATTTGGTAGCATGAAAAGTTGTAAGCCGTTTCAAGAGTGTCTTAGGCAAAAGCAGTTCAACAGCAACTCTGATACCAAAATGCAAAATGGGCGCAAATGAATAACACCTTTTCGGGAAAAGCGGCCAAAACAAAGTTCTTTAGGAACTGCGCCTTGTGCCCACCCTTCCCCAAATGGTTTGTATGTGGAAACTTTAGACATTTCCATTGTCAATACAAACATTTTGACAGCAATTGAGTATATCTGATATGCCCCTTATTTGCTGAGGATAATGTAGACTAATTGGGCTTCCACCCAACCATACTGAACTGTGTATCTGGTCGCAAAGAATAAAACCACACGCCATTTTTCTGTCGCCATCCCTCATGTCGGTGAGGGACCATATTTTTGTTAATATCTGTACGCCAGATTCACTTTGAGGCTAAATGAAAAGGGCTTCACATCCGGAACTTTAACCCATTGCAAAGCTGTCACAAAATCAACGTAAGCTAAGTAGGAGCATAAACCTTGCTGACAAGTGGCAAACAAGTCAACGTTGTTTTGAGTACTTCCCCAATCGTTCAGTGAGTAAAATCCCCCCCTGCCCCCGACCGACACTGTATGGATGCCTCAAATCGCCTGGCATAGCTTCAATCATGACCGTTTCCAAATGCTTCTTGATCACTAGTGAAAAAGGGGCAAGATAGCATGTGTTCAAGCATGTACACAATTTGCGGATTTGGCTTATTTTCGTGTTCTTTGCATGCAGAACACTGATGAATGCATATACGTGTGTTCGCAAGAAGTTTATTTGGTCCTTTCTCTGCTAGTGGATAGTGCACCATGCTGCAAGGTAACGATGCTGAGAAATATCGACATCTACATGATAAGCAACGCAAGGGAAGGGGATAATGTCGGAGGTGAGCGCAATTTGAAGCTAAAAATGCCAGCATATATATTGGTTCCAAATTTCTGGACAACAAGCATATCGCTGGCTATGCAGGGGACATCGCTAACTCCAGAAGAAAATCATACTTCCTCCGTCCCAGATTAATTGTTGTCTATGATTTTGGGGCATTATTTCTACATTATTCACGCATCTGCTTTCAATAAAATTTCGTCTACGGTAGTGCTTTTGAGTTGGGAATACACCATAAAAATTTAAAGTTAATCCGTTAAGTATTGGGGATTTGGCAGTACTTTATATCAAGGCTCTTTTTATATAGTAAATATCAATATTTGGGGTCAAAAATGACCAAAAATTACCTTCGCCTTGCGCTCAAAAGAGTCATGTCTTACTTTTTCTTCTTGGAAATTGATAGTCAAGGTTTTTGAGATGCAATCTTTTCAATTTTGATCTTGTTTTGAAATTTTGAGGCCGTCCTCATAACAAATTTAGCCTTTCAAATAGACGACAATTAATCTGGGACGGAGGAAGTATATAATAAGTACGGTGCTGGCACATTCGTTCCCACACTGATTGAATAGAGACATATTGAGAGCAATGTCATTACACCAATAGCAGAGCTATACAATAAGATCTACTGCAGCAACACTTCTGGGACTTGCAAATTGTTCTCCATTTTTTAATGCACGGAATAGCTAATTATTATTTGCACCAAATGAAATTGATGACACAAGATGATAGATGATGCATAAATTACAACGGCGAATGAGCATATGGCGTAAAAATATCTTGGCGACCTGGATAATTTCAAATGATATGAGTAAGTCAACATTATTGAGACAAATTCAATTAAATACATTGAAGTTGTCTAAAAGCTCCATTTTGATTCTACCATCATCGCAAATTAAAAATCGGCCAAAACAAACAGTTTCGAATCTTGTAGAAATCAAATAAAACCGTGCCAAAAAGTGCAAAACTCGTGTACACTCACTCAGTCGTTACTACACGGTTTGTTACCATTTTTATGCGATTAAAACACTATAAATACACAATTTAACACGATTTTTTCACGACTTTCAATCGCGTTACAGGGTACACGATTTAAAACCGTGTATTTTGGCCTGTGTTTATACTACTGCATACTAACTTCATTATACAAGTTTCTTGATTGCACTGTTTCAGGCCTTCTTTAGCATGCTGCATTTGATTGAAATTTCGGTTGAGGTGGGGAAATGTCCCCAGCAGATAGTGTCGAAAATATGACAAAGCCTCGCAGATTTCTGCGACCGCATCTTAGATTGGTGGCGAAATTACGCCACATAATCTGAAAGTAACATTCAATCCCTGCTTACAATACCGGACCTTGGGTTGTTTCCTTGTGTTGAAAGCGCGCTGCGATTGTAAATCATTAAAAGAATGTGGTATTGGGATCACTAGGAAAAAAGGGCCAAATAACACTTTTGATAACACACATAAAACACATTTCATCAAAGTTCTGCACGCTAAGAACACAAAAATAACACAAACCCATAAAATTTGTACACTTTTCAACACGTGTTATTTCGCCCTTTTTTCTCTAGTGGATTGATTAATGTTTTCGATTGCATAAATGTTGCTCCAGGCCTATGGAAAGAATTCGATTTAAATACATCTGCGAAAATTTTTTCTTTTACTGTCAAATATTACTTTGGCAGCAAGAGGCTACCGCCATCCAGGCAGATGGTTGCCACTGGCAATTTGCCAGCCGTCGTTAGGGCCTTGGCGCGTTGCAACAACATGTCAAGGAAAATGCATGACGGAAATATCCATACACTCAAAGGGTCGTTTCAACATATCCTGGTAAATTCAGTTCCTTTCCAATGTTGGCCCACAGCACCTAATTTGGTTGCGGTTTCAGCATCGATTCGGCAGAATGCATGTTATGCAGCAAAAATTGCTCTCAGTCCGTTCCCCAAGCAGATTTCTCAATTGCGAATATGATCATGTTCCATCCCCGGTTTGTTTAGGACATGCAGGAGGGTTACGATTCCTATCGGTGACAAACCGTTGTGTCAATAGCAACACAAAAGTTTTTGAGTAAACAAATCCTCGCAAAGCTGCGAAGATCTTCTATCATTTTGATACATGCCCAAAATAGTGACGTACAATGGTATCTTGAAAGTACACGATTTCATTGCAAAAATATGGTATGAAAGCCTGCTAAACAAACGCTCAAGAAACCAATGACATTTTGGTAGTTGCCATGCGCAGTTTGATGTTATTCCGTGCGTCAAATGACCCGATTAACCTAAGGTGCAAAGGACATGTATGAAGCCATGAAAAATTTCCATTGCTGTGTTCACAGGATTCCCAGATATCGGTGTTTCCTGTTTACTAAAGGACAGTTTGAGCGTTGTGGGTACTTCAATGGGCATTTAAGATTATCGAAACTTTCAGCGTCAATGGCCATACCAAAGCATGGCACGTATTCCGCAGCATAAGAACTTTGGAAATGCATCTGCTCATTCGAGACATTCGGTGTGCAGCTGAAATTTGCAGTGTCTGCTCGAACAAACTCATGTGCTGGATGACAAAAAACATGTACCAGCTATGATGCAAAAGATCCAAAAAATTGACTGACCAATTTGGTCAAAATCTGGGAAAGATTTTTAGTAAGCAACCTTGTTTTTGTGTGCCCATCTATGTTTCCGGACAGGTTGCATCAACTTTCTTTCTGTATTCCAGAATACAGTCTTCAATTACATGATTTTTTTTGATTCCTGTTGCTTTTGGTCCTCCTTTTAAGCTGACTTTGCTAAGAGACAAGATGCAATGGCTGCAAAAATCTTGTTTTTATAGTATCGTGGCAGGCCAAATAGAAAGCTCAGTCCAGAATTGTACAAGAATCCCTGGTGCACAGCTTTTGGCCACGCCGGTCGTACTCAGTTAGGATTCCCTGTCTGTTTTCAAGATTTTCGCTTCTCGTCCTATAATTGTTCAAATGCATAGACCCATAAGTCGATCACATTACATTCTCAAAAGGCGTGGAGTTCATCGTCACGATTTTCTTTTCGTACATTGAAAATTTCAGGACAAACCAATTGTGCATTTGCAATCACGTCTCGCAGAATTTCCAGTCTTGGGCAAAGGTGCTTTCTTTCCGCAAAACAAATTTTGTACTTCAAGTTCATGAGCTTTAGGGACTGGGAATTTTCCAAAGCAATGTCGCAATTGATCCTATTGATGGGCGTTGCCATTCTATGACCCTACGAATGTGCGATCATCTCAGCTGTATTGTATTGTGGCAAAATCTGAGTTTTTTCAGCATCAATCTTGTTGGTGTAATGGGTATTACTGGTTTTATATGTGGAGCAATCAGCCCAAGATGACGTGGTGCAAATTACCAGGTTTGAGTTTATCTGAAAATATCAGGTATGTTCGCATCGGACTTAGAGAATACCTATTGATATTGTGTTTGCAAATGGTGGCAAATCGTAAAACTGGCGAATTTGGGAATACCTGGCAATTGCCAAGGAAAAGCAATGTGACTTCCTGCAAATATCAATGATTTGGGAAAATTCAAATATATAGCTTAGGTCCAATAAGCGCCTGATAGAATCTAAAATATTGTGCTGGAATATGTTGACAAGACAAACAAATGCTTCGACGAAGGCAGAAACATCGATATAATCTACATAACTACATCCAATGGAAATTCCTGATGCCATCCACGCCCCAGTGCAAAATCATCTCGTGACTGGACCACAGAGCACAAACAACAAGATGGACGCAGATCAACACGGATGTGATCTAGCTTGTGATCTGAGCAGCGAACGACCTGGGAACAAGATTGAATGTTTAAATTCTCGTTTGGTACAAAATAATTTTCAAGCCCGCTTCCCATGTGACTTATTTCAGGAGGAGAACACAATTCCCTAAAACTGAAAGCCTGTGAAATGGCCAAAGTATTTGAATTCAAAGTGTCTCTGTTGTCCTCGAAGACCAGATGGTTTCTATTTGATTCGCAATTTCCCTTGGAGTCACTTCATTCTTCAATTGCAACTCTTCATGGATGACCGGAAGCCTCGCAGCAGTGAGCCATCGCCGTTCTTGTTGCCAATTACATACCTATGATACAAATACATACATATGACCAAACCACAAGATGGCATCAAATCAACTTATTCCATTACAGGCAGATGCAAAAGAAAGTAAGACCTATTTGTGGTGAAACTTGCTTTACGGCAGTGCATGATATGATTTTTCCACAGTTGGGTTTACGATGCATTGCACGGAGCAACTTTGTGTTTAACATGCGATGTGCGCACTCGCAATAAACGCAGGGACATCAAACTCCACCGCCAACATGGAGCAAGAAAATTCAGGCCATTACTTCCTGACACAAAACCAACTGGGGATACATTTTGGTACATCGTAAAGGAAGCCAGTGCAAACATATGAGGAATTTCTCAATCGCAGTTTGATTTTAGATTATAGATTTTGTACTTAAGGATGGGTAATGAGCTGGGGTGGAAAAGCACAAATGTCAAAAGTTTGAACAAGAACGGCGATGGCTCGACCCTGCAAATCACCGCACAACGCGCAGAAAAACTTGAGGGATGTGGGACAGTACATGTTTCCTTGTGGGCGACGGCCAACTAGAAAATAAGGCCTCGACGTGACTTGTGTTGGAGCACAGATTCAGGGATACAGAAGGTCAACGCAATGCGCCTTGGATGGTGAATGAGGCGGTGAGTGTTCGTGAATACTGCAGCAGGGATCGACTTCGGCAGGCGAGTCAAGTCACCAAACTTCGCTTAAAACATGTAGCAACGAAACAAGGCAGCATCTCCTGTGAGATTTGGTGTTTGGTAGAGACGGGTGTGTGTACTGATTTAGCACTGCTCGACAGCATGCATGAGAACTGGCGTTTGCGTGCGGAGTCAGCATAGCATTTTTTAACGAACATGGCAAGAGCCATAGCCTGGACGCACGTTTGCCTCGACGAAAACTCGAACTTTTCAATTTCGATATTATATAAATGAAATTGAAAAGTAAATTTACGGCCGTTGCCATTGTGCTAAGTGCATTAGTTCAACCCCGGAATCTTGAGCCTTGTCCAAGAGTGTAAGTATGGTCATACAGTCCGAAGCGCTGCCGTGTGGAAGTCCAAAGCCCCCATTCCAGAATACTGCGCGAGACTTGGGCTTCGCAGACACGTCTTTGTTCAGGCAAAACACAAGGTTGGCGGCTGCCTCATTGCCATGTTCTGTAGAAAATGATGATGGCAACGATAGCGACTTGGATTCCAATATCTATAGCGTATAGCCATCCCCGCCTGAGCCCTGAAAATGATACCAATGGGAAATACAAGGCACACTGCTTATGTGGAACGAACGTGTGACAAGAATCCATACCCACCCTTGATGCGCCCGGATTCTTTCCAGCCTCCCCACTATTCCGTAGCCAAGCTGTGGCCGGTGCACCAATTTCAGATGTGTGGATACTCCGGATGGAAGCGCAGCTCCAGCGCTACTCAGAAACTCGCCAGCCAGAAGTCGTGGAACACTTTTGTTCGATGAGGACAGCACGCCACGGTGTTGGGCAGTGGATGGTCAATTACTGGCCCGTGTGGCGGTCAATTGACCGTGCTTGAGCTGTGCGCAGATGCGACTAGCCGCCACGTCAGAGAATCAGTCAAAGCTGGCGCACTCTTCCAAGCCTTTGCGGTGCCACACCCGCCCCATGTGCATGAATTTTTGGTGCTTAATTAATGCGCCGCAAGAAAATCGAGACAACAAGGTCTCATCATCAACATCATCATCATTTTTTCCAGAATGAGAACAGGGTCTCTCACTCCTTTACCGAGGGGTCTGCCAGCAGCTCGCGGATGCATCAGCAATCAGATGCAGCCTTGGAACAAGGCCCACATCATCATGTTGGGAATGGGCCAGTGCCTGGTCTCCCTAATGTGACACGACACTTTGGAACAAAGAAAATGGCAGAACCCTCCACTTTGGCATAAGAGTTGACAGTTTGGTAGAGTTTGTTAGTGGTAAACATTAGATTTCAATGAACTGATCATAGACACTGCTTTGCCATCATCAAGAATTCTTACATCTCAGGTATTCTTTTACATATCAAACATCCTTACATATCAACACGAGGGGGGCACTGCTTTGCTCGTGCAAAATAAGAAGCTGACGGCTACATCACTGCCTTGTTTGTAAGAATAAATGCTGCTGCTGCTGGTGATGATGATGGGTCATCATCACGATACATATGCCAGGCGTAAGAAAGGTGATCCACCAACAATGCGACATGTGGGGCTCCAGACGACCAGCTGCGTCACCTTCAATGCCACCCGCTCGGTCTTGGTGACATACGACAGCGCGAGGCAGCGATCGCCAGGGCTATCAAAAGAGAACGAAATCAAAAGGAAGCAAGGCACAGCCGAGGCCAATTTATTCATGGACAGGAACATACAGTCTCGGCTACATGAAAGAGGGACGTGAAGTGCACTTCTGACTTTGAAGAGCCTGCATCAAGAATTGGATGCAGCAGAAGAATTTGCACCATCTGTGTTGCCGGTCACCCGCTCCTCCGAGTTCCAAACAGCCACTCATGACGTCAGCACGCTGTCATCAATTCGACAAGAGGTTCTGCCTTCACGCCAATGGAAGCAGATATTTGGTATTATGGACAAATTCTGTCCAGGGATATCCAGGAAGCCTGCACAAAACCCTGAAGCAGCCTCTTTGCTCCAAACGCTCAAATGTGCTGAAGTGCATGCTGAAGTGTGGCAGCTTGAGAACCACATGTGATGTGAATCGCGATTTCTTGCAAGTCACAACTTTGCGCTGGGATCCTCATTGGATGCCCGCCCTCTCAAGAAGAAGTATGGTGTCCTCCTCACACCGTCCTGTATTCTACCACCCACCAGGCCTCTGTATTCCCCGGCCATGTAAAGCCGACACGCTTCAAAAGTCTCACGAATGACCGGCCGCCCCTGAACAAATTCCTGGCGTGTAATTTCATCAAGATCCATCCACTGGACAGCCTCGATTTCAGATGCCTGTGGCATGAACGTCTCCTGGCCCGGGTGTGCTTTCATACCACACACGAAGAACATGTCGCTCTTGCCAAAAGCCACCCCGTGTGCTTGGCGGATGCAGAGCACCGAATCAAAGGAAGCACAGATGCCCTGGACCAGAAACACAATGGTTGAATGGACCTATAGGAGTTCAGTAGCCAGCAACCTAGTCAATCAAAGTTCTGTATGGGTGAAGAGTTAAAGCAATTATATCATCAGTATATATATCATCAGATATCAATATATTATCAGTACATATCAGATATCAATATATATCAGCTGTGATGTTGACAGCTACCACCACCAGGCGGACGTGTTCCAATGCCTTCTGGCAGAGCTAGTTCTACTCGCTAGGAGCAGTATGCCTAAAACTGAATGGGTGCCCTCCAAGTCTATTCTGCAAGGAACATCCCATTTGATCTTGCAACACCGCTCAAGCCCACTCCCGCACACAGGGCGCAAGCAATCCACCACACCGTTTCCTCCATGACCTCCCTCTCCGCTCCCTCTCCGATGTCTTCGCCTGCATTCACAACTCCAGTGGGCATCTTCCAAACACCCATTCCCTTCAAAGGACCATTCTTTTCCTGAACGGCAAGAACTTGTCCTCGGTCGTTCATGACAAAAGCACCAACCCCCACCTGTGCACCACAGTACTGGTTCAGTGGCCAAATGGCAGCTGCCACCAATGCAACTTGTCTGGTACATTTCATGGGCGTCAAAGAATTCAGATGGAATGGCTACCTCCAATTGAAAAGAGTTTTGAGATCCCTAACATGTCGTCGCTGGCATTTAATTCTGTCAGCATTGCACTGCTGGCATCAAAATTCGGCAGAGCCATGGCAGAAGCAGTTGCTTGGAGACTTGGACCAAAGAAGCCTATTCACCGCACGATGATACTCTCTCATCCCCCTGATGGGTGCGAATTTTGCAGCAAGCTTGCATCCCTAAACATATTTACATGTGACGTAAACTTCCACTGTGCTGCTTTCTTGCCAGGATTGTGCTGTCCTCCTCATTGGAAGTTGGAATTGGGGATCTTGTATGTTGGGATCGCAACGGGGCAAGGGTCATACTCAAGACAGCACTTTTCTGTCTGCTACATTGAGAGAATTCCTCCCACATATTGGGGAGGCACTGAAACACTCTTGAAAATTTTCAGCTAGACATCCAGGGGAACAGGAACATGCAAAATGTACCTTGATTGGTGACTTCTCACGATCAGGATCAATACGATGGTTGCGGGCCAAAAAGGTGCCATCGCACCTGTGCATGACAGGTTGCCACACAAAACAATCCTGACAGTGTTCAAATGATCCCAACAGACAAAGGCCTGGTTGTGACCTGATAATGAAAAGATGTTATGCCTGACAGCAAGCGACTTGACATTTTGTACCTACAGGCATTCAGAAGGCCCTTATGCAGTGTTCATCAAACTAAAGAGTGGAACTCAAGTATGCTTCTGCACACAAATAACCAGCAGAATGCACTCAATGCAAGCAATAAACTATCCAAAAGCCAGCAGTGCATCTTCTTCTCTGTCTGACAAGTGCAGAGCATCCTCTTGTACACCTCGTATTCTGAAGTGAAGTTTTCCTTCCAATGGTTACTCATGCACATCCTGACTGCCTCAGTACAGACACCGTGGCCTTTGCTGTTATGACATTCAGAGCCATATGCACATTGAAGGGACACGAAGAGCACTGAAAGTGCAACAGGCATCAACACCTGGGGATTGCAGGATGTACAGTCAATTGCCACATCAAATCAATGAAGAAGCTGACAGGGGCATACCTGGTGCGAGGCATTGGGTGGGATATTTCCTGGCTCCTTTGGAAGCCATTTCAAGCACATCACAAAGTCCTGCAGTAGACCAATGTGAAAAACCAATCAGAGGCTACAACATCATCAGGATGATCGTTGAGTTGAGAGTTTTGCTGCCAAGCAATTTGCACCTTGCACAAAAGGTTGTGTTTGAATTGGGATTGATGACTGTGACAACCACACCTTTTCTATTTGTTGAGAGAACCAACGATTCAACGATTCAGTCACAAACAGGTTGCAAGTTGAATGCCGTTTTGAGGGAAATGAACGAGACAATCATCTTTGATACTGTAAGAAGCCAGTCTGGGTGTCCCTCAGTGCAGCAGGACAAACATGCTGCACTGGACTGAACAATAAACAAGTCCACTTTGCCAGGGAGGTGGGTTTCAATCAACTGGTGTTGGTCCCCACACAGCACCCAGGCCCCTTGAAGTGCTTGGACATGATCCCCTCTTGTGCTCTTGTCTTGACCTTATCTGTCACCAATCTCCCCTATTGCCATCTCAAATATTCAGGGCATGATCTACAACGTACTTGGGGGACGCTCAAGTTACAAGGACCAACTTCAAGTGATATACATGGCGGCCTGAAAGGGACATCTTCAAATCCAAACACAGCAAGGTCAGAAAATCATTGAGCTGAATGACAAGACCTGAAGAAAGGTCGTAGCTGAGTCAACTGACATCCAGTGAGAATGGCTGGCATTTGGCTCACACCTCTTCTGCGTGATGGAATTTGAAGTTGAATGTGTCCACTGCTGGTCCAATAAATGATGCCTTTTCGATTGGTATCTTCAGCCATATTCCTCTCTTCCTGGTGGCACGCCAAGCCTGCAGTACACAGTTGTCCAATCTCAACAAATATGTGGCACCATCTTCCAAGTATTTGGGTGCAGACGACTGCATCCTGGCATTCTCTTTCCTCCACACTGTTTCGAGTCCTGCCAAATTTTACGCCCAACACTTTGCCGCACCGAGGGCATTCAGGTCTTCAAGATGGCACCTGTGCAATGCGATGTTGTAGGCAACTGCAGGAAGGACACCTAATAGACTACTTGCTGCAGCCGCCATCGCGCCGTCATTTAGTGATCGACGTTTCATAGTCCCTGGTGCTTGGAAAGCTACATCCAGCTTTGGCTTAGTTGCTACTGCACTGGCTGAAAGTGCTGTGTGTGTGATAACTGCACTGGCATCCCCACAATGGGTGCATAGCAGTGTATAGGAAGCCAACAAAGCAAACTTTTGGAGATGAACACAAAGTTTGAAATATAAAGTGTTCTTGTGGAGGAATTTGTGCGGAATAGCACTTCAAAGCTCATATTTTTTTGCTGACAGGCACATGTGCAACAGCAGTTAAATGTAGGAAGTTTGCATCTATGAAACACATACTGTAATATTTATACTCTGCCAACATTTGTGAGCCTGCAGCCTCAGGTTGTCCAAATAGTGGACCACATTGAAGCCATGAGTTGGAAGTTGGCAGAACACTCAATAGCTGCACTCAGGAGCACGTCTTGGCCCTGAAAGGATTTTCACACCTGGCAACTTTTGTTCAAGGTATCAGGAAAGTTTGGGACAGGCAGTGAGATTGTACGCTATGGGGATGGAGGGCATAAGCTTCCTACAAAGGAGTCAACATTTTCAGCTTCAAGTTTTAATATCCATTGCTTTGTTGCCTTTCATTCATTTTGCTTGAGTTCCTTGTGCAGACCAACCAGATCCTGGTTAATTGAATCGTACAAAGGGTAACATGAAAGAATGGACAAAAATAGCCCAACAAGGCAGTTCTTTCGAATGGGCTCTTACGCTGGACATGCGCGGGGACGTGTGTTGTTGATGTCAGAAATTCGACCCAAAGTGCTTCAACAAGCAACAATAAATACAACACTGCAAACGAGTACAACTGTTCCCTTCTGAGCACTGGCTATTCAGGCACTGCTGGATTTCGATAGCTCCCTCACCATCCGTCACCCCCATCCCCTTTGTCCCTCTGGGACTCACTCAGGCAAACAGGCGCCACAATAATCAATCACTTGAGTACCTCCAACGCCGCTTCCATGTGGATCATAAAACTGTCCAGGGTGGATGGGAGACTGTCGGGATCGACGATGATGCCGTGGTACCTGTCCTCACGGCCCACGATGGTGCTGACCTGGGTCGTGTTGGGCGTCTCCATCCCTTCAATGGCAATGTCGGACCAGGCCGATCGCCGCGTTTCAGACCTGCTGACGCGCGGCCCCCCGGCGCTCAGCCCCCGAACCACCAGAGCCGCAGATCTCCGCCCTGGGGGCACGAACTCGTCAGTCAGGCGCGGCCTGCTTGCCTGCCTTCCCCTTTTGCTAATTCGTGGGGACCCGGGGCCACGCTGATTGATCAGCCTCTGCACGGAATGATCCCATCTTCATTCAGGCCCAAGTCCTCCCTCCGACGACGCCGATCCGTTCAAGGAGCGCCGTTCGTGCCGAGCTCTGCCTCTCGAGCTCCCTCGGAGGCTCGCTGATCGTCGTCCACAGCGCGGAAAACGGTATCGCGGCAATGCTCGCTTGGGACGGGGGTGCCCATCGCATGGCACGGCTCTTTCCAGCCAGGAAGACATTCTTCGGCGCCAAGACGCCAAAGGGGACCGATGTTTTGGCCAACTGGATGGTGCCCAGCGCTCTCCCACGCACCTGCCGTCCTGTGCAGCAGCCTGCGCGGCGCGTCGCCGATCTCGGTCGAGCGCAGCAGGTCGAGCGCGGAGCACCTGTTGGAGCGGGACAGGCCACGGACGCAGCAGACCAGGTGGAGGTGGAAGTGCCGAGATCCTTCCAGGTACATACCTTCCCTCCGCTGCTACTACGCGTTACATTACAGCGTTGCGTTGTTCGTCACAATGCAACAAACTGGGAGCGGCTGTGGAAGCACCGCAAGGTTTTGCAACCCTTCCGGATCGGAAAATTTTACCGTTATGCTTTTTGCTCCGCATTTTGTTTCTCAAAGCGTTATTTTTACGTTGCTCCGCAAAAAAATTGGTAAAAGAGCGTTAGGGAAGACACTATGTTAATTTTTGTACGCTCAGCGTCAAATTGACGTTGGGGAGATTGCGTAGTTGCACTAAAATCAAAATATGGTGGGAAGATGCACAAAAGCGCCGCTGATCAGCAGCAAATAGCTCATGAACTCTTGCAAAATCTTCCTCAAGCTTTCCATCATCTGGGAAGTCCTTGGAATGGATCGAACTTTCTGGCTTTTGGGCTGCATTATAGGCTGTCAAGACTTTTGGCACCCCATTTTTTCAAATCACCGCAATAGCTAGCTATTCTATAGATTTTGCTATTTTTCTTGCCTTAAAACTATATTGAAGTTGTGTGGCGTTGTTAGGCCATCTTGATGAGTCATCCTGGCATAAGATAAGAATTGACAATAGGGGGGGGCTCTTTGAGATTAGCGCCAACTTGATGCTAAGCGTACAAAAATGGAAACAGTGTCTGCCCCTTATTTTATTGTTTTGCCCACGAAAAAGGCCAAGCGCTACGTTACCATGCGGAAGGGCTTAAAAACCTATGGTACTGTATTGCGTCAAACCCTTGGGCGCAGTGGCGCAGATGCATATTTTCTTATGCTGCCGTCGAATGGGCAAAGCGACTCTATTCTGAAGAAACAGCGAAAAAGTGACTAGCTAAAAGGCATGGCGGAAAATGTTCTGGCGCGCTAACCCCAGAACTGTGCGAGCAACTGCATGTGTGCTTCCCGGCCATGGCCATGGCCAACGCAGGTCACACAAGCGGACTTGCGGATGCATACGGGGAACTGCCTCTCAGGGCCGTGGACAGCATAGGAAAGGCGCAGAGCCCGGCAGAAGGCCGGTGCAGGGTGGCTCAGGCGACGATTGGCTGCGCAGCACATGAAGCACGTTAAATGCGCATATCAGCAATTACTTTGGCGCACGTCAACAGGTCACCACCCGCGCAGCTCAAGAATTGTACGTGACTTACCCTTATTTGATATTTTAATGACATAAATGCCATTTAACGCGGCAAACTGAGTTAAGATTACATAAGTTTGTTGAGAATCTATGTTGTTCAACGATTTGACAACTCACATAACTGTTAGGGCAGTCAGTAATCTAAATGGTTACATCAAAACCAGTAAGCAAAATTAGTAGATGAATCCAGTCTAAGCTGAGGATAAGTTGGCTCTGTGTTTGGCACATTTATAAATGTTATCTCTGAAGTTCTTGTTTTCAACCAAGCAAGTTGGTGATTTGTCTTCAATTTCATCATTAACCATTCATGTAGCTGCATTTCGTGGATGTCATGATGATAATTGACTTTCCGCCGGGCCGGGCTCCTTGTCCCACCCAGGTCCACACACACACTGGACCAATACATTACACGACATTGTTTGTCCCAATACAACCCGAGGTACCCATAACTTAGTGTGCCCAGTCGCTTCGCTAGTAGTTAAGCCAGTCCCATACAAGACTCAACCCTTGAGTCAGACCCACCACTCCTCATTTCCACGTCCTTAACTCCCACACTTGCCCAAATCAACCGAACATCACCCTAATAGGGGGGGCCGGGCGGGAAGCGAAACAAGATAAGGTGGGGACCGAGGGGTGAGCCTAAGCAGCCTCCCCGCTCGCGCCCGCCAAAGCCCGCCGCTCCCAAGGGCGCCAAAAACCACTGGCCCTCCTTGAACGCGACGGACCAGCCACTGACCCAAGGTACAGGGGGACAGAAACCCCAAGGGGCCGCCAAAACCATTGTACTTTAAGCAGCGCTGTCCCAAGTGGGTCAGCGCGCCCGCCCCTCGTCGCCCTAGGCGGAAACCACTTAACAAGATAGTTAATCCCATTTATTTGCCATGACTCTGGTCCTATTTTAGCAGTTGCTCAACGCAGGGAACTACATTTACTTATCTGCGTTGTTGCCATGTCTGCTGTTTGTGCATTTGCTCAGCATAATGCCAGCCTAGAAGATTGCTCGATGATGCTGTATGAGCTGAAATGGAGAAAGCAGCCTTTTGCCCTTCACACCGCTTTTTGCTGCACCGTTGCAAGCAGAGCTCAGCTCCTGAAAATCCTTCATTGCTGTTCAACACCGCTGAGTGCTGTCTTATTGACAGGGAGCAGAAGAACTGATGATCAGGCTTGGTTTTTACGCCGTAAAAACTGATCATATTTACGTTTTTACGTGTAAAAATATTTTCATTAATGCGTAAAAATACATAAATACAACGTAAAAACTGCCTGATGTACATAAGGACAGTACATATAGATTTACAGAGTCCGGAGAGTGGCAGCCAGACGCCTTGGAAGAGGCAGAAAACGAGTTTTTGCTAAACGCCATTATCGCCCTTGCCACAGGCGAGGTGGACATTGTGCTCATGGTGATGGAGATGGCAGAGGACTGATCATTGTATGCAACTTTGATCGTGTAAACTGCGTGTGCCAGGGAGCCGCAAAAACGTAAAAATAGCCGTAAAAATAGGCCCTTTTGCAAATTTACGTTTTTATGCGTAAAAACGTAAAAGCAAAAACGTAAACGTAAACGTAAAAACCAAGCCTGCTGATGATCGACGGAGAATTTGGAAGGGGGCCCGCGAAAGGCCGCATGGCCGACTGGCCGCCGTTGGCGCTCTCAGCGCAGGTTCGCAGGACAGCGAACGACGCCGCGGGGCCCAATCAAAGAAGCTGTCGAGAAATCGAAGCCGCCCTGGTTTCAGGATTGTGTTAAGCAACTCCGCGGCCGGCCAGAGCAGGTTCCGACCTGGCGCCTGCCAAGGGCGCCCCAAGGCCCGGCGCCAGGAATGGGCAGGCGACGGCGCTGGTTTGGACGGCTGCCGTTGCGAGAGCCCGCCTTCCAAAGTTGCCCGCAAGACGCTGCGAAGGCAGGGCCCGTCCCCAACACGCACATTGCACTGCCGCCAGACCACATACCCAGTCACAGATCCCATCACCCTTCCCAGCCGCCATCAGCCTGGGAAAAGGCCGCGTGTCAAGCCCATCGCTGCGAGGTGGCGCCCCAGCGAGTCGAGACCCCAGTCAGTCATCGTTGTTTGCATTGCAGAGGCAAACACGTCTCGAGCATTCCAGCGAACCCCTGTTCGCCCCAATCGCCAGTCCCCACCAATTGCCGCCACCTGCCTAGTGTAGCCCCAAGTCAAGGCTGCCAGTTCCCGTGAAGAGGCTGACAACATCCCGCAATAGCATTGCCATTTTTGCCCATTTTTGGGCATTTTCACGGCCTATTTGTCAAAAAAATTCTTTGACTATTCTTTGGGATCAAGGGTCCAACACGCATTAGTATACATGAGCCACTATTAATATCCACCGCTCATTTGGGGATCCAATTCACGCCTACTAATACCGGGTAAATACGGTACACGTGATCTATAGACGTTTCCGCTTTCAACAAGCCTGATGCAGATGGTAGTGTATGCCTGGGGACGAGTGGGAGACCTCGGTGCCATTCGATCCCTTCCCCAAAGGGACGGCGAGGACCAGCCGACTTTTAACCAAGCTTGCGCCCAGAGCGACTGGCGTTCTGTTGCTGCAAATTCAACCACCCGTAACCATTACGGTATACCAGTGTTCCTACCTGTAGGAATATGCCTGCCAAAGCACGGAGCAAGGAAGTGCCAGCTCCGTGTTTGCGTTCCTTTGCATTGGGTTTGCAATCGCGGCGATGAGCTGCCTAGGAAAGCAAGGGGCGGTAGCCCTTGCGTCCTCTGGGAGGGGAGAAAACGGATACGAGTTGTGGTGGTGTTGCCTTCCATTTGAACCGCTCATGCCTGGCCGCTCACTTCCGGTGCCGGCCTTGCAACGCTATCAATGTGAACGCCCTGCACCTTTCCCCAAGGCCAGTGAGCACGTGCCCCTCAGGAGTGGACATGAATCGCGTAACGATCACGTTGTGTCCCCTTTGAACTGCGCACGCTAGCGACCATGGCTACCGATCCGCTGCAGCGCCAGTGTTCAGGCGCAACCGCAGAAGGCACATAAGGGACGCCTTTAGACGGTTTCAATAACGTACGCCTTTGGAAACGTTCAGCCTGTTCCTCTGCTCCTGCAACCGGTACAAAGGTGATGCCGAGCTAGAAGAAAACTGGACAACGCCCATTTGACAAGAGCAAGATCATTTTACTCCGGCAAAGGACGAAAGACGTGGTCATGGAGAATCAAGCAGGCAAGGCTTCGGTTCAGTCATAGACCGAAAAGGCCACGGAGAAGTCGCGATGCCGCAAAACGGAAGCGATACACGGGATAGCGATGCGCCTCCATCCGATCGCTCATCGCTGCGCCCCTCAAATGGCGAAATCCGAGGACCGTCCGCCGCGGCAGCTTTGCGCGGGAATTTCGCACCGAATGTCGGAAGTCGAGTCGGAGCGAGTCAGGCTGGCGCACGGCAAACGCGAACTCCTCGTCAGCCCCGCCTACTTACTACCCCCCCCCCCGGGTCTGCCCCCGCCTTGGTTGTGAGCGAACTCCTGCGCACCACAGGCACGGCGACTGCAACGGCAAACAGCCCGCAGTGAAAGCACCCCCCACCTGTCGGAGAGAGTGACAGGCGCCGGCGAAAGTGCAGAGCTTTGGACGCGCCTGTTTGGACGCCTGTTTGAGCGGAGGGCGACAATCGGGGCGCGGGATCTGCGGTCAGGGATGGGCGGCCGGCGAGCGTGGCTGGCGGCCCTCTGCCTGGCCGCCTGCTTGGGCTCGGGGCTCGTGGCTGCTGTCGAAGAAGGTGGGCGGCGCGGCGCGAGTTGGGATGCGGGTTGGGCGCCCCGAACAGCCGGCGCGCCGCTGATGGGCGTGAATCGCATGCGCGGCTCATGGTGGTGATTGGAGGGGCGGGGGCGGGAAGGCAACGGGGGACTCGGGGCGCCCGGCGCTTTTGCTGCAAAGGGGAAATTTGGCACCAGAGAAGTGTGGGGTGTGTGTGGGGGCTTTGATTGCGTCGCTGGGTGTTGTGGCTGGGCGGGCATTTGCGTCGTTCCCGTGTGTGGGCGGGCGATGGCTGCCAATGTTGGCAGGCATGCGCCGATGGCCCTGCCGTGGGGCCATGGCGGGACCTCGTTGAAATTCAGAGGCACTGCGCGACTCGTGGCCTTGCAGAATGGCTTGGACGCGTGTGTGCTGCTTGTTGAAGCTGGCGCGTGCCCTTTGGGCTGACATCTCTTGTGGCTGCGTGTCTTTCAGAGGCAAATTCGGAGAACTGCGGCACGGGCTCCCTCTCCTTTGTACGTGAGCGCTCTCTTCTCGCTCAATTTTGCTGTGTATTTTGGAATTGTGATGAGCTGGCGTGGATGCCATGGGTGCGACTCGAGAATTGTCCCCAACCTCACTACCGCATGTGCTGTTCCTAGCACGCACAAGCTGAAGAATTGAACAATCCAAAGCTTAAGTCAAATGCGGAGCCATGCAGGCGCATATTTCTTGAACGGCATGTGCTTGGTCAGTGTCGATTGTTTGTCTCTAGGAAGGCCACACATGCATGTGGCACCAGAAAGTGTGTCCCTTTGTGTGAGAAGTTTTGCTTGTCATCACACGCATTTTCAATTGATTGATTGTTTTGCTTGGGTGGTTGGTCGTCGATGGTGTTCAAGAGCAAACTACGTCCAGTGCAAATTTGCCTTGTCCACTCGGCCAGGCGCATGCCCAACATCCCGAAAGGTGATAGACACCAGACCAAGCACCACCATTATTACATGCATAGTGAGACCATTTTCCATGGCCGTCAAGGACAGAAGATTGTCTGTTTAGCAGAAATTACATGAATTGATGTTCATCAATTGATGGGCACCTCCTGTGGCCATCCGTCAAGCACAGAGAATCGACAGCAAGGTGCACTGATTTCTCCCTCACACATTTGCTGCCTGTGTTTCAGTTTAGCGCACCTGCTGAACGCAGCCGCTGGCCATGGATGGTGTCGCTGAGGCATCCCATCTTCAATCAACATGTGTGCGGTGGCACGTTGGTGGCTGCAGAGTGGGTCCTTACAGCTGCTCACTGCGTGGACCCTGTGCACGGAAGCACAACAGCAGTGAACAACCCAATTGCATGGATTAATGGG
Organism: Ostreobium quekettii; assembly: GCA_905146915.1. Taxonomy (NCBI): domain Eukaryota; kingdom Viridiplantae; phylum Chlorophyta; class Ulvophyceae; order Bryopsidales; family Ostreobiaceae; genus Ostreobium; species Ostreobium quekettii. The sequence goes on along the minus strand of CAJHUC010002631.1, from coordinate 9,017 downwards.
TTGGAGCTGAACAATGCGTCCGATTTTGCAGAGGTGAGTGTTGTCTTTCTTTGTGAAAGTGTGGCAAATGGGCTCGATTGGACATGAGGCACGCTCCAAAGTCATCATGCCCTCAAAGTTGATGCTATTTTTGCCACAGTGCAGAGCACCAATGTCCCATATGCATTGAGTTGTTGCAGACCTTGGATGACAACAGCACAAGCACTGCAGGCCAGTCCCCTTGGAATTTGGCAGATGCTTTCTTTTGTAGCCGATGAACAGGTCGACTTGGAAGCAAGTACGTTGTTTGCGAGAGTGCGCTCTTTTGCATCTTGGGGTTGAGAGCAGCTGTACACAGGCCACATAATGTGCTGTCTTCCACCTTCCGTTTATGAGCAACACCGTCAGACATGTTGATGGTTTTTCACTCGTTTGAGAAGTACATTGGAGTCTCCACTCACGTGCATTGGCAGCTATCCTTCCTGGTGCATGCCCCACAGATGCTGTGTGGCAGCTGGAGGAGGTGTGGGGTTGTAGTTGCCAGGTTACTGGCAACCCACAGGCTGTTGGACCTTTTTATGTAGGAGCAGCACATTCGGAGAGAACTGCAGCAAAGGGATGTTTCTATTGTCCGCAGTGCCCAGCATTTGGGCCAGCAGAAATTGATACAAAACATACAGCATCTCCAAGGCACTGGTCTTCACATCAATGGGAAGTGCACTTTAGAGATTGGAACTTGTCCAGAATTGATTTTTTCTTTTTGGGGGTGTTGTTTCTAAATGTGTTGTGCTGCCATCCAGCATTGTTGTCCCCCCCCCTCTGTCAGAACCGTGGTGCAGCAGCTGTCGATTCTGTGCCAAAATGAGGATGCATGGGTTCGGATTGGGAGCAGGGTCAGATACAATATCGTAGCGTATGAGGGCCTGCACCATAGAGGATGGGATATGAATCCCCTTGGCCACACAGCCCACAAAGATGAATTTTAAAGAAAAATGGCCCACCAATTGGACAATCGCTTTTGCTGTGCATCTTTCCCTTTCAGGAGGAGGCTCACCCTCAGGGGCTGTTGTCTGACAGCTCAACTGAGAGTAGAGATATGCAACAGAGAGTGAACAGAGAGAAGAGAGCTCACCATTCTTCTGTGCTTGTGCAGAGAATCAACGTCACTCAGACTTTACCACACCCCATGTTTCAGAACCTGATGCACGATCCATACGATGTGGCGCTGCTGAAACTCGAACAGCCCTCAAATGTCACTGCAGTCAAGCTTGCACCAATGAATTCGATGCTGGTGGAGGATGACTGGCTGGCCAACATGGGCTGGGCCCGATCGACTGCCCGGGGTCCCTTCGCTTCCAGTATGCAAGAGTTTCTTCTTGACTTCGTCGACCAGGAGGTGTGCGATGCAGAGACAGAACCGTCCACTGGCATGGTCTGTGCGGGAAATGGAATGGCCGATGCCTGCTCTGACAGTGGGACCCCCCTTGTGCGGGTGCTGTGCCCAGGAGCGGACGAGCAGGTGCGGAAAGCACACAATGCTGTGATTGTGTTTGTGTCTGCATCTTGTCGTTGACTGATCCTGTATGGAGACCTGCTTCGGTCTCGGCTTGTGGTTTCCTGCTGTGGCAAATCGTCCAGGCAGGACGGGAACTAGAGCCACCAAGGATCTGAACTCCTGAATCGCAAGATTTTCGTGCCAAATTGCAATCAACATGGTGCTTTGCTAACACAAGCATTTGAGCCCAGCACCTGGTTGGAATGCTGTTGAGAGGCACCTCTCCCTGTTCACCCACGAGACCATGTTTGAGTGGCCAATTTCCGTGTGTGGCAAAACTGAATGAGAACCCCTTTGTAGCCATAACAACTGCGTTGGCCGTTGTTGATGTTGGGGGGTTTCTGCAGTGCCCTTCCCAGTATGCTGATTATTGTGGCCGGAAGGCCTCCATGCATCATGTGCGCGCACAAGTGGGGTGTTCACACTTCATGGCAGCCTTTGGCTGCATCTGCCTTGCGTGGTGCATGTCTGCGGCTCCTGCAGCTGATGTCTCGATGATCTGCATGGCCATTTATCACATTGTACCAATCACATATTTATCGGACAACTATGTGGACCCCACAGCCAAGCCGTGTAGGCTTATGCAGTATGGTTTGGCTTGCAGAGCGCTTCAGAATCACAGGCGATAGTCTCTATTTTCTATGGAGTATTTCGCTTGAAGGTTGAGGCATCCTGTGCAACAGCAGTGACTGCGTGCTGAGTGCCAAAGTGCAACTGACGCTCGTCAGCAGTACACCATGTGTTTTTGAGTGAGGCATGAGTGCTGATGTTGCGCCTTGCCTTCTGCCCCTCAGATCGGCGTGACCCCAAATCCTGCCGGGGAATGTGGCGCGTCAGGAGCGCCAAGCACCTATGCAAGCTTGACCAACCCTGATGTGAGGGAGTTCATTACTGATACACTGAGTGAAGACAAGAGCTGATCTCGGCCGTGCAAGGGGCTCTCATTCAGAGCACAGTGTCTAGTGGACAATCCGCTGCTGCTGGGTTGAAAATTCAGCCTGTGGCAATTTCCCACTCGGGAAGTTAGGACAACAGAACCGTCGGTTTCTGACTTGGACTTGTCCACTTCAATTGCTGGTCGGTTTGCAGTAGTTGTAGCATGCACAACTGGAGTGGCAAGAAATTTGATTGGCGTGTGGGCTTTGTTGTTTGGATGAATTCCTGAGCCCTCAGGGGCTGTCGCGATCACAAAGTTAAACATTTTATTAGAACAGGCAAGCAAGTGCTTTGGCAAAGGGAAACCGTGGGAAGCGTGGGACGAGTTGGCTTCCCTATTTCAGCAATATAGTTTAGCTTAGGGCAGAGATTATTTCATGTAAATTGCTGCGTTGTATTTGAAGGTTGCTTCAATCTGCGTTTGCAGTTGCCAGTCCCACTGCCGAACGACCAATGCAGTGATGGCCAGCAGCCACTGCTGTCGCCCTCTCAATTTCATACTTTGCACCCACGCCTCCCTCCGTCCTCCTTACTTCCTACACCCCTTGCAGTCACCGGCCAGACATCCTCCTGAAGTCCATCGGGGGACACAGATATGTGTCGCTATTGAAGGAGTTGTGAACATTACGTGCATTTCGCACAGTACGGAGTGTATTGCATCTTATTGGCTTTCAGCTGCATCCCTTCCCAATGGCACCCTTCCCAAACTCCGTGGCCAGGACGAAGGCAGCAGCTTCTCGATCTTCCTGACCTGTGAAGGGACTTGAGCATCACTCAAAGGTTTCACAGTGAATACCTACATGCTGACACGTTGCAGATTGTTTAGGTTTGATTTTGTGGGGATATGTCTGGTGGATGGATTTATTGTAAACCGCCGCTGCTCCCGCTGTTTTGATTGACTGACTAATTGCCCTATTGGTTGGTGGTGGCAGTGGTGGGGTGGGGTGGGGTGGGGTGGGGTGGGGTGGGGTGGGGTAGCAGCATAACCTTACACCTGCTCCACACACGCTTTCAGGCGGCTATATTATGTCGCGGCGTTGCATCAAAATGAGCGGTAGCATTCAAATTCCATTTCGCCGTGCAAAGCCCGTTTGTCATGGCTCAATCGCCATGGCACAACCGCTTTCTAAATCCCGAAAAGGACGAGAAGGAGCACAAGACATTCCAGTGCAGCGCCACCCAAGATGGGTCACGTTATGAAAGTGGAGAATGTCGTGTCAAGGACATGGCAAGACCGCTGGTTCTTTTCCACCTCGTTCTCAGCCAATCGTGCAACGTGCCACCAGGTTCTTTTTTAACCCCAGCCACTGTGGTCCTGATAACTCGTCGGTTTGCACCGCTCCTGGCTTCCAATATGCAAGCGCCCTCTGTGCCCACATTTTGTGCCCGCAACAAGTATCCGATCACCCCTTGGTGATCGGCACAACTTGTCTGTGCAAATCGCCATTGCCATGCAGGCACGGGAACGCGCCGTGCAGCAAAAAGCCCCTTCCTGAACATCTTGTTTGTAGCTTCAAATCCAAAGTTAGTCATGCTGTCCCCGCACTCCATGTCCCGGAGGATGGCGAGGTGGTGAGTGTCATTGTCCTCAATGCAGAGAGCTTTGGAGGCAACGGAAAGCATGTTCGAAAATATTCGAGAGCAACTACAAATAAAACGAAATTGTGGCAATATCGGCACAATTTAAAGCGCTCTGGAGCTTGCATGCACTTGCTGAGTTACTCATGCACTCAGCCTGAGTGCATGACTAAATCCGCCAAAGAGGTCTATGTGAAAAAAGTAGGTGAAACAAAGAGGTGAAGTCGACGATCAGCGATTGTTGCGTGACCTGGCGACGTACTTCTTACTGAGGACGATGAGCCGCAGCTTGTTGAAATCTCTGCCCAGGTGTTGACAAAGTCGTGAACGGGGTGATGCTGTTCCCGAAGCCTTTTAGTTACGGAAAAACCCTGTGGGTTCAAGGTACAACCATTTGACCAGTACTTATCGGTTTTGTACAAAAATTTGGCAGGTTGCAATAAATTTGTGGGTAGTTACCTGGTCAAATTTTCAAGGGAAAACAATAAGTGCATGGTACAAATATGGCCTCCCAAACAACTGTTCCATTTAGTTTGATATGAAGTAAATAGCAAAAATAAATAAAAAAGGAAATAAACGAATAAATAAATAAAAAAGTAAATAATTAAAAAATAATAAGTAATTCCTTCGTCCGGAATTAAACGTCCGGATTGTCTGAAAGGTCGCATTCACATCACCAATTTTTGTTTTTTGCTCAAAATCTGACTAGAGAACCCTCTATGAGTCTATTGGTTTGTCCAAATATTTGCAGAAAACGGATAAGTACATTAGATTTGGCAGTACCTTGAACCCACGGGACTCGGGCCTTGAATTCGGTGTTTCTCAAGGTCTCCCCGAAACCCCAAATGGCCCCCCGACGGGGTCGCCTTGCAACTGATGGTGCGTGGCGTAGAGTGAATACTTGTGGCCGCTGCTTTGGCTGCGGGTTTCAGACATGCCCTCGATCTTGGATCGCCACAGCGGTTTTGCTGGGCAGACAAGATGCTCACCTGCGGATTTGGGAGCCAGAATTTGGACGAGTACACTGTTACGGCCTTTTGAACGCGCAGTGCTACCATGGATAGATTGGCTGTAGACGCTAAGAATATCAATGTGTTTTTGCGTAGGAGGTTGTTCAACCACAGGTGGTGGCCTCACCCTGCAAAGACCAGAACAGTGCCAGAAGTTGCTGTTTCGCGCAAAGTTGCATTTTCAGTACCGTTTCGGCCGCTTTGAAGCAAACTGTCGCGAGGCATTTCTCACGCCACCTACGCAGAACGCAAGTGCCGCTAGCGTACAGACTGCCGGGCCCTCCAGGTGTATATTCACAACTTGCATTCAGCGAGATTCATGTCGTTCTTAGTGGGGGTGTTTTTAACACCAAGCGGGCCATTAGTTGGAGTTCCCTAGCGAACGAAGATCTCTGGACGCACGCAGTTGTTTTCTGGTTTGTCTCGGGACACTATAAACCTCCTGGTTAAGGCGGATCCCTGATATGTCGGCGCGTCCCTGTGCAAGATTCCGCGGATCTTCATAAATTTAGTGATGGCCGGAACATACCCGACAGTCATTTCTTGCGTCGTCCAGCGCGATCGACGCTCACCGCAGGGCTAGCTCTCGAGCAGCGTTGGCAACAGCACCCTTTTGCCACCCTGGAGTCCCAGGGAGGGCGCCCCGCTCTTGTCCGGAGTTTCGCGGGGTCCAGGACGCCACGTCTTGGCGTGGTTGCTGAACACCGGTGAGGTTCAAATTCTGGTCCAGAACAGTGAAATTCGATGTCCTGCCAAATCTGTTGTACTCCGCCGCCGTTCGCTGCAGAAATTTGAAGGCATTCAGTGCCCTTCTAGAGGTGCTTCGGTCGTATTTTCAAAAACAAATGGCAAGCGTGTGATATGACTAAGCTCTCAAACAAATCCGGGCATTTGATTCCGCACGGAGGAAGTAAATAAATAAATAAAACCCCTGGTGCCGGGCTCCCTCGCAGCACCCCTCGGTCGGGCCAAGCACGACGTGCGTCGCACGCAGGAGGCAAGAGCAGCGCTGCCCTAAGTCGTTACGCACAAGCGTCACGGAGTTCGAGCGTCCTCCCAAAATACTCAAAAATTCAAAAAAATCGCCGCCCCCGTTCAGTCCCCCACCTGCTCGAGCCACCACCCCCCGCCCACACGCGCACGCCCCCGCCAGCCGCCCGCGCCCCACCCCGCTCGACCCCAGGCCGCCGGAGCCGCTTTCGATGACCGCTCGCCGCCGGCGACGCGCATTCTAACCCAGAACATCCAGCGCAGCGCCGCAGAGACCCGCGGGATCGGCCGTCCGCACAGGCACCCCCCGGGGAGCCCCGGGCCGCAGAGCGGAACATGAACGAAAGCGGGATTGCCTTGGCCAACGGGGTGCTCGAGGTGCGGCGGGCATCGCACCCGGGCGCCCGCGCGTCGCTCCGGCCGCCGGGCGACCCCGCGGGACGATGGAGGGATGCGTGCTGGGGAGGAGGGGGGATATGCCCCGCGGCTGGATTCGATCGAGCCGCGTGGCCGGGTATGATTGAGGGTGCTGAGTCGTCCATGTGCCTGTGCCTGTGCTGCGTGTGTGCCCATCTTCGCGTTCGAAAAGGAGCAATACGGCGACTGCGACAGTCCGAAGGCGCACCGCCTTCCCGCCCTGGGCCTCGAGAGCCACCACGGCTCATTCCAGGTGCGAGGAGATGAGACGCCGGCCGGCCGCTCCGCCGGCCGCATGCAGCGCGCTTGCGGAGGTCCAAAGCCCACCAGCGGCCTCTGGGACCGCGCTGCGCGACTTGCGCCCTGCGTGGGATCGCGTGCTCGCCGTCGGCGCGCTCCGCGCCACGCGGCTGGGCGATTGGCCGGGGGTAGGGGAAGAGTGAGGCGCTGGCCGAGCCGCTCGAGGGGGCTCTGGCCGCGCCTGGTGGCCCATGAGGAGAGCGTCGCCGCGAGTGTGCGGGGCGGGCTGGGGGCCTAGTTGCGTATTTTTGTGGCTGGGCCCCTGTCTTCCCATGCGGGGGATGTGTGTGCGAAGTGCGGGGCCCGGATTGCGAACCTCGCGGCGGCAATCTGGGTGCATCTCCTGGGATCGGATTTCTCCCCTGCCGCAGCTGGATGCCGGGGAACTTCCTCGACCGCGGTCGCGCATGCGCCGGGGCAGGAGGGCGCGACGGTGACGCTTCCTAGGGCCTCCCGGGCCCCTTGCCACCGGATCCGCCGTTCGCGTGATGTTGTAGTTGCACGTCACGCTTCGCTTGCCGTTGGCCGGCGCGGCGGTGGGTCGCGGGCGAGCACCTGTCACAGTGCCCCTCATTTCGGCGCAGCTCCTCTTTGGTGCGATCCAGCCCGGCAGTTGCCACGCAAGGCTCTGGCAGATTGCTCTTTTGGTGGTGGTGCTGGTGTTGTAGTGCCGATCGAGAGCACTGCGTGGGAGCTAACGACGTGGCTTGCTTTTGGGAGTTGCGTTTTGGCACAGGCTGTTCATCCCTGGCGCTAACGCGCATCTGCTACTGTAGAGCGCGGACTCCTTGTGCTCCATTGTGTGAATCCTTTCGTTGCATTTGCCGACAAGCGCGATAGCACAGTCCTCGCACCAAGCAAAGAAGCTCAACGGGCGCCATTTGATGCAGAATTGAATTGGTGCAGCACTGCAGCACCTGGATGAGCTTTCTGATAAGAAGATGCATGTCCATGCAAACCTTGTTGTGGCGATGGCTGGCCCTATGCATCCTTTGACCCCCTTTGAGGACTGCAGTCCCTAGGGAAGTCCTGCGCTGTGGTGCCAAAGGCAACAGAGGTCGGTGGTGGTATTGTCGGATTGTGCAAGGAGTTATCTGCCAGGTCGATGACTCTTGTTGCAATTGCATTGCAGGTGGATGGATTCAACCGGGCACTCCAGCGAGGGAGCACCAGCAGTGGCAAGTTGGCTCGTTTCCTGTCTCTGGGAAAGACCAGCCCGGAGCACCGGAAGAATACAGCAGGAGGCTGGGACAGCAGCGTATCCCTGGATGATATGTTGCTCCACTCTGTGGTGAGTGCAGCCCTCCTTCCCCCTGACCCCTGCCCTCGTCTTTAGTGCAATTGTGCTGCATTGTAGAAAATAATGGCAGCCAGATTTTGATGCTCCAGGCTTTCCTGTTGTATTGCAGAAAGGGCTGTATTGCGGCAACTGGGCTGACGAACTGAACCTGTGTTCTGCACGGAACAATACAGGGTCCAGTCAAGCAGTGCATGTTTTGCTGACCTATGAATCAAATGGGACATTATAGTGTGTATAAGTGGCCCATCCTGCCTGTCAGGGGTGAATGAAACTTCTTGTGTGTGGGCATGTGCCAATTTCCTGATTTGGGCTGCTGAGATGGATTGTATGAGATTTTGTGTAGCTGCATGGTGATACTGAGTTACTGTGTGTGGCTTCAGGACCCCATTCCCACTTCGCTGCTGAAGATGCCAAGTGACCAGGCAACCAAGGCAGTGAAGATGTTCAACAGTCTCTTGAAATTCACAGGGGATGCTCCATGCGAAGTGTCAGATATACAGCAGATGGAGATTGCCCAGAAGCTCCTGCACAATGGCCTCAAACGTGCTGAGATGAAGGACGAGCTGTACATGCACCTCCTGAAACAGACACGGGGGAATCCGAACTTTGAATCCAAGCTGAGGGCATGGCAGCTGTTTCATCTTGTGGCATCGACAATGCCACCCTCCAAGGTGCTGTTGAATGCACAGTGATGCACAGTTTGGTGTTGTGCATGCGACCACACATATCAGTTTGGTCCCATGGTTTGTGCAATACACACAATTTTCGTCACATATTGCTGCTATGCACAGTCCAAATTTCACTTGACCACTGATCTTGGTTCTTAGCACTGTGCACTGGTGCAAGAGTCCCTATTGCAGGCTCAAGTGCTGCAGTCTCAGGTGTTTGCTGCTGTCCACATTGTGCTGCAGTATCTAACAGCATTGCTGGCATACTCTCAGTTTGTATCCTC
>CAJHUC010002630.1:0-14358 GCA_905146915.1 Ostreobium quekettii | reverse complement strand
ATGTGGGATGTTCAGGCTTCTCTGGAGGTGCATCATTGACTGGTATTGAATTGCGTGAATTGTCCCCGAAATCGCGCTCACCTATCAATAATCCGTTGTACTGGAAATGAATGTGGTCCACCATGAGTAGCCCGGCATTGGCGACAACTAGGCCAAAGAGGTAAAGGCCCTGTTGATTGTCCTTCACCTTCCTACAAGCACAGTGTACGTTGTCAATCTTGCAGCCATAATTGTAGCATCAGCAAGCATTCATAGTCACTACAATTCCAATTGAGTCTGCTCCATGTTTCAAACTGCTTTGCTGATCTGAAAAGGCACCATCCCAAACCAGTGGGCCACAAATGTGTATGCAGCTAGTGTGGCTGCACATTTGTTACTGAAGAAAGAGCTTCAGTGATGTTGCCCAACAGAATAAACAAGCATACATATGGAGGGTTGCAGTGAACGTTCCGGACTTGAAACAGGCCCAGTCGGTATGCTCACAACAGTTTGAATACAGGCCCAAAATTGCCAGCGCAGCACAATTGTTCCGTGTGTGTATAAGTGCACAAGTGGGTTGTAGTGTATTGATTGGACGGACAAGATGGCTGATGGATGACACAGCAAAACGCTCCAATGCTGCAGACTCAGCACCATGCAGTGAGGTGCGCAGGCGATGGCATGGACCAAACATGAAGAACACAACCCAATGGATTCAGCTCTGCATTTCCACGGGCCCAGCATGCTGCTGGGAGCAAAAATGCCCTGACATCCTGCTTGCCAATCTGATCATGGTGGTAACTGTCATGAGACACACAGTCAATGCATAAGGTGCACATGCAAACACCACAAACAAAGGTAGTGGACGTTTGCTATATGCCCCTTTTCTTGAGCCACAAGCCTGTTGATGGCCAACTGGAGTTGCTCACGTTGCGCCCTTATATGCTGCTGTGATGAGCACCATATCTGACACAATCACGGTCAGACGCTGCAAGCAAACATCACATGAATCAGTACTCAGCAAAGGAGAATTAGCAAGACGTAAGGCAGTCTTTGTGCTAGATCTTTCTGTCTTTCTCTGCAGGGTGGGGGTGGGGGGTGGGGGGCAGGAAGGGGCGGACCAAGAATCATCCTGACTGGAGTGCAGAATATATCAGCATTCTGAAAAAAAGTACACATCATGTGCACATAAAGCACAGTATATGTCTATACTCAGTACTTCTTGGTACTTCTTGGTAAGTTCAACCACATGTATACACCGCTACTTGAAGTATGCATAGCATGTACAGGTTTGCTTTCACAGTATACTACAGCATACCAGAACATGCATGAAGGAATCTATTCATTAAGGGGCCTGCCCAAGATCGCTGCCAGAAAAGCGCTTGTGTACTACAAACAATGTCCAAGCCTCTGTGGCGACAGCCACTGAAAAGCAATGCAAGCGAGCTGTGGTTGTGCCATCTGGAAGATTTGACTGCAAAATGCGGACCTCTGCATACCTCAAAACTGTCAATAGGACAAACATGACAATGAAACTGACATAGTCAGAGAATCATACTTTGCAACAACCACAACTGTGGTCAAGTACCTGAAAAATGATGGTTGCAGGAGATGCATAGTTCAGATTGGATACAATCTGTGGAACAAACACACACAATGCCAAATGCAACGTCAGCAGTCAAACTTTTGTTGTGCAAAGCGATATGTTCAACCCAAAGCTGCTTTTCAATCCATTTGTCCCCCAGTTGCTCTTAAAATGCTCTCATCAACACACAGTTGGTATGAAAATTTGCCACACTATTAGACCTGTTTCACTGAGGCTTAACACAGGCGACAGATGCCCATTTGTGAAGGTGGTGAACAACATCTGGATGTCAGCAATGAAGCAGGTGCACCAGCAGACTGTTAATTGCAATAGAAAAGAAAGCAGAACGGGTCCCCATACCCCCAAGCACAACTAGCACCATCGCTTGCTCAGAAGGGGTGGATGTTTGAAGAATCCTCTCCCGCTGAGCAAAACGGTGCACCAGGACATTTGTCTACATGCAGAAAAGAACATTGTCAACCAAGTTTGTGCACAGAATTCGTTCAGCAGCAGAGATCCAAGTCGCACCAGCATGTCGGGGTCCACATATTGCGCAGCCTTTGCCAGGGCAGCTTCGAACCAAGCAAACAGAGGTGGGTAGTCCAGTGTCCATTCCGAGGTCTCTTCAAAGTACCTTCACCAATCAAAGACCACAGGTTCATGAAAATCGTCTTGTTAAAGAAAGGTTGCGTACAGTCTGAATCTGGAGGAGCCGTTGAGCGGAACATGAAGAGTACGCAGCACTGAGAAGCGCGAACAAGGAGAAGAGGAGGGCAGGGTGCTCAGGATATGAGGGCAGACACAATGAAAAAGTGATCCACATCAGCCGGAGCTGGCACGCAGATCTGGTGCATGCATAATCGTAGGGATGTTGGTCAGCCATCGGGCCAAATGGCACATACCTTTGTGGCCTCATCGCAAATGAGCCATCCTTTCAACGAGGGACAAACACAGACGCAAATGAGGGAACGGATTGCTAGCTTGTACACCTACCTGTAGATCCGCTACCATAAGACGGAGAACGATCGAAAGCAGCTCTCAATACATACAATCCATGCAAGCCAAGCAACAAAAGGAAAAAACCAACTCCCCACGACAGGATGCAAGGAGCCTGACGCAACTCGATCAAGCGCAATCACATGGAAAAGGCCGGCCTTTCGCTGCTGCCATGGTGGGCAAACCTAAACTTGTGGAAACGTCTGCTTCCGGCGCCCCCAAATCCTGCCGTCGGCGCACCACTGGGAGACGGGCAGCGAGTGCGTGATGGCCAGCCAATTCCTGTGGACCTCAAAGTCCGTCGATCGGTAGGTGGGGATGAGCAGCAGCTTGAGGGTCGTGACGGCGACCGCGATGCGCACACAGTCCACGAAGAGCGCCATGCCGCCAAAGGGCGTCTGTCCACAGAAGCCCCGCGTGCCCCTGGGGGCGACCAGGGTGCAGTCTGGGAGGGGGGGGTAGTTCTATATACAGTCCGGAGTGAGGGGCAGGGACTTGCTCCTGGGTATTGCAACTATTTACGCTGATATGGCAGTGACTGCTCCATGATTGACAGATGGTTGCACCACACTATGGAAGCATGCCTGTCCGCGATCTCTCTGGAACACTGTTCCCTCAGCTGTGTCTCCAAGCCCGTGGCCATGCCTGCCTCCGACATAGTCCCACCCCGAACCTAGCCTATCAACGCGAAAATGCACTGCACCAGTGGGTTCCAAATTGTGGCCGTTTCGCTTTGAGGAGCTCCGCCCAGCAGTTTCTGTGAATGGAACCCAAACGGCGCCAACCAGGACAAGATCTGACTCCCTTTGACGGATGCCACAACACTGATACTGCGATACAGCCTGCTCGTTCTTGAATATGTTTGCACCAGCGTGTTCTTCAGAACTTTCGACGTTCCCATAGCGGGCTCCACTTCGAGTTTTAAGCGGTGCATCGTACCATATAATCAAATTAGAGTGTTGTCATCTTGCCATGTGGGCAGTACACTATCATACAACGTATATCATAGCAGATTACATATACTGCAATTATGCGTCTTTCAGGACGAATCGTACTTGTCTGAGATGGGGACTTCTATGCCAGTGCTAACGTCCATTGTCCGCTTGTCAGATGCTGTGAACACAGCAGGTTTTCCTTCTGCGTTTGGCAACCTCCAATCACTTGGCCATGACTCAAACGCGTCTGGAGTAACTACACCGCTGATGCAATGCGCACCCTGGGTCTGGTGGCTTCTCTGGCACAGCTACGAAATCAATTGGTGCTAGCGTTTTATCAATAACAGCCAAGCAACACATCGACAACGCCGCATTTCAATGCATCAATCAACTGCATCAACTGCATTCATGGCACACGGGCAGTATTGGCAATATCACTCTACCTCTCGAATCTGTACCGCGTTCGGCACCGCTGACTCGGGCCTGGCGGTATGCACAACGCCTGAAGGCACACATTGCAGCCATCCAATCCGATCGTCTCCTATGCAAGAGGCCCACCCAAGGGCAGCCCACGGTGGGCTCGATCGGCCGCAGGGACGCCCCGGCAGCTTGAATCGTTGCTTACATCCTGTCACGCCCCTCCGCACGGACCCCTCACATAGCCTGTTTTACAGGTCTCACCTGTCCCCTCGGCTCCCACCAACTGTCCACTGTGCCTCCCCTTTACTCTACACTCCAGATCCTCGCTATTGTGCATCACCGCTGTTGCCGCACTAGGTACTGGTCATCCCGTATGACGTCGTGCAGCTGCCGGAACGTGCTCTTGATCAGCTCCACGCCCCGCGCCACCAGCACCAGAAGGAGGAGGGCCAGGTGGGCATGCAGCTCAGCCACGGCCACCACCTTCTCAGGGGCGCCCAGCAGGGGCAGCAGCACCCGCGTGAAGACCCATGGGCCTCCGAGGGCGGCCAGCAAGCGCAGCAGCAGGGGACCAACCAGCCGCCGCATGGCCCCCCCAAGGCGCAGGTTCATCAGGCCGTTGCGCTGCATCGCCGCAAACTCCTCATGCAGGTTGTTGGTGTGGTGGGCCGGTTCCCGGCCGCGCTGCTGCACCTGGGGCGTCGCAGCACAGAGGCGTTCCATGCCATGGTTCGACTTTGCTTTCTCTGCTTTGCATCAGGCTGCCAGCTTTGCCCATGTGGACAGGCAGGATACGGAGAATCGAACAAATGAGGAACATGCAAACAGACAAACGTTCGAGAAACAAATGAACAAAACAACCGTTCACAACGGGCTAAGGGGGACACAACATGCCACTTGGTGGCATTTTCTTGTGCTTATTTGCACATTCTAAGCCAATCTGCCTGCATGTGCCCATTGTCACTGTGCACGTGCAAGGGCCCATTCTGTCCTATCCAATCAAGTGCAAACAGACTTTGGGCACTGGCCTATGAAAATCCAGAGCAAGCATCTGTACTGTGATTGCATAATTCTCAAGAGTTGGACATCCATGCAATTCTATAAAGATGATGGACACATGGAGGTCCAGTGGATCCACTAATGTCCTTCAGACCCAGAGGTTGGAAAACATTAGCAAATCTGCAAGAGCAGCATGCGGACACAATACACCCCAGCACTGAGACATCAAAAAAAAGCTGCAACCTGCTTAACAGTGGCACCAACGCCCACATGACATTTGCGATGCGTGTGCAGGTTGGTAGCTGCACTCTAAGTTCCCTTAGCTTCCATTACTCCTTCCCTTCTTGAAGCATAATACTGAGCCCACTCAGGGATGACGAATAACAATACAGACATATCCTGGCATGTGCATAGAAATGGGTCGGCTCCCCACTCGCATGGCCATGATGGGAATAATCCCAGCCACGTTTGTTGTCCAAAGCTTGCGATTGTGTGTCAGCAGCAACGGAGGTGTAGGCAAGGGGCCAGGTTGTGTTGTTTTTGATCAGATGACGTCAAGGCTCAGGACTCAGCAGCATCATTTTCTGTTGCATCCTAGCATAAGACACATTCTTGCTTGAGAGAGTTCCTATCAGCGTCGCAAGCGCGCCCTCACCTCAGTTCTCTTCACTGCCAAGTGCCACACCATCAGCGCCGTGATCCCAATGGACCACGCCCTCAAGGGCTCCACCGCCCCAGCTTGGCCATCCAACTGTGCCTTGATTGGCCGCAGCGCCAGCTCTATGAAGCTACCGAAGCCTGCTGCCACAAGGCCCAGCCACACAACCAAAAATAGGGAGCATTTGGCAAAGGTGCCCAGCGCCTGCAGGCCATTGTGGATCATGTTCTGCAGGCCAGCGTTGAGGCGGTGGCGCGCCATGATGGCCGTCCGCCCCAAGTCCAGGAGCGAGTACAGAACGACCATTCCGATGTAGGAGGTGAAGAGGTCGTGGATGGGCGTGCCTGGCAGGTGCCTGGTTGAGGTTCACCGGAAGGTACATCAGTGGCAACAGTGCTGCAATGTGCAATGCATGTATTCAAATGATGCTTTGCACATGCCATTGAGCGCAATGAAAATGACAGGTCTCCAATTCATGCATGGGAAACAGGGTAAGACACCAATGGCAGGCGGGGAAAACATCAGTGGTCTGATACATGACATGAGAGGATGCTGAACGCGATGTTGGGCGCTGCTCAGCACATATCCCAGCACTGTTGGTGGGTCTTTGGCTGCCAGAACATTCACCAGAATTGGTGGCTCTTTCGCTGATAATAAACCAGATGGGGATGTTTACATAGCGTTGAAGATTCAATCATGGCTAGCCAATGAGTGATGACTCTGTCACTGACCATCCTCTGGGACAGAGGTTGGCAAACAAGGCCGCCACCACCATCGAGGCAAAAAGCTCCCATTTTCCCCAGGAAGCATACAACAATGGCGACACACGTGCATGCTATTGTCTTGCACACATTGTTGCAACACAGCTTTCACATGCCATCCACACATTCCTTGGCTACACAATACTCCATGTTTGCCAATACACAGAGACCAAGAATTCAGCAACAACCATGTATAACTCTACCGCGCATCATATCCAAGTGTGCAGGCTGCAAACAATGACAAAACATTGGTAAGGCAGCAAGAATCCACACCGCCTGTTCGATGCCCTGGCAAAGTGATTGGGACAAAGTTGGCATCAACACAATGGTGATCGCGCAAGTAAAGTCGACCAACAGACAATCATTTCACGACAATGCAGCAAGGCACCTTGACATCGCGTTGGAAGCAACCTGTGGCTAGAAATCTGTTTGGCCAGCTGGTTGGCCGACTAAGGAATGGATGGATGATTGATTGATCATGATGAAACCAAACACACAGAAAATTGTAAACACACCTGAATGCATTGCGGTAGAAATCGAAGAGCACAAGGCACAGAGCGCGCCCCAGCGATACAGGCACGATCAGCATCAGTGCATGGCACACCACCATCGTCAAGCCCCAGATCAGGACAAGGCACGCCACCCTCAGGGGAAAAGTGGGGTCACTCTCGAGCTCATGGGGCTCCCTTTGAACTGTGGTAGAGGACTGGTCCACTGCAATGGCAGGGGTGGGCCGCACACCGGACTGTGCCGGCTCACGCCGGGCAGGCTTCACATCGCTCTCTTGTGGTGCCAAAGGCACCGCTTGGTTGACGCCACAACTCGAGCAGGAATTGGTGTCAGTTGTCGCGCTGCTCGTTGCCAGATCCGACGACCTGGCTGCAGGCCGCTGGCTGATCTTCCCACTCTCCCCATCAAACTCTGTATCATCAGAGAGCGAGCAGTCCTCGGTTGGGGCAAGGCAAGCCTCTTCAAACCCATCACACGCCCCTTGCCTGTGCATTTCCCCTGCAGACTCTCCATCGCCAGATGCTACACACACAGCTGGAGATGGCCCATCTGCTCGATCCGCCGACTCTTCTGCCGCCCCTCTCTGCCGCTCAGGTGGAGCAGTCTGCACACCCAGCGCCCGTGCCAGCCCCAAAGTGCCAAGTTGGAATTTGCCGAACACATTAGCTTGCCACTGCCGCACTCTCGCCCAGCTCCGCCGCACCATTCCAAACTGGTCACTGGGCAGGAGGTACTCGTCCAGGCCTGACAACAGGCTGGCCCACCGCAGCCAGGCCTGAAACGACTCCTTGACCAGCCGCTGCAGGAAGTGCTCGATGGTGAAGGGCAGGAAGATGTGGAACAGCAGGAGGTCGACAGGCAGCTGGGAGAGTGGCACCCGGCTGAATAGGTACTTTATAGGGTAGAGGTGGGTGCAGGCGTATCGGGCAATGCGGGAGGGTATGTGGAGGAAGATGACACCGAGGTTGGCGTAGATGACACATGATATAACGATGCCCAGCAGCTGCTTTGCCAGGGGCTCAGATGCCATTTCCTGGAGGGGAATCATGCACATAAAGGAGGCAATCAGTGATCGCTCTTTCAAACACGAACAAGTCACACAACATGCTCGCCATCTGAACAAAGGAAACTATGCCACGTTTTCGTAGGTATACAAGACTAAGATCAGATACCACACAGCCAGTACGCAGATGTGCGATGCCATGTCTATCCAGTCAAACTGCAGCACAGAACAATTTTGCAGGCGGCCGACCAATGAGAGCAGCTGGGGGTGACTAGCCAAACTACACTTCAGGAGAATGGCAACTTGAGCTGGTTCAGAACCCATCGCTTCTCTCAAGGTTCTGCTCTGCAGGGATGAGAGTGGACAAGAGACTGGTCCCCTGCACAGTCAAGTTAGGGCACAGGACCGGCAGAGGCACTGACAGACAAACCACACTGAGCTTCAACAAGCTGCACAATGTCAAGGCAAAGTGTGACTAATTGGTACCATCCATGGCAGATGCCGTCGGGAAAAGAAAGTGCTGAGGCATCCCCATCGCTTTGGAATATCCTGTAGTCGGAGTGAAAGCCCAGGCTACTCCTGCCTTCAATGGTGATGAACTAACACTGATGCAGCCAGGGTGGACATTGGATGCAGGGAAGCCAATCCATTCCCCACAATAGCATTGCGGGTGTATGGGCAACGTATTTCCTTCAATTCATTTTCATTAGGACGACTTTCGTTGTGGCGAATTCAGGAAGAGGAATTTTGATTTTGGGAACTCCAATCAGGGCAGTTTGCCTGACCCTTGACAAAAGCCAAGTTTGGAACTGTACCCATGCAGTCCGGCGTTGTGTCTGATACACTGCAGAGCCAAAGATTCAATGTCTGTCTTGCACATTATTTTGTCCCGTGCACAACGCAAGGAATAGCAGTCCGCTTGACATCAAGGATGGGAGATTCGCCCACCTGGAAGGGGTCCTGGTCTGGGCGGGTGGGATCCCGCAGGAAACGCAGCGCCCCAGGGCGCAGCACCTCCCGCAGCAGACGCACCAGCGATGTGAACCCGAGTAGGAATCCCATACCACACAGCCAGTGGAAGCTCAGGCTCAGCCAGGACAGCTCCCTGAAGGTGGTGGTCTTGAAGACGGGCAGCATGCAGAGGTGCAGCCAGTAGCCGAAACCTGTGGGGAACACCAGGAGCTCCAGGAAGAGCAGCAGCACGAACTTGCCCGCCACGCCCAGCCCCACGACCGACTGCCAGAACCACTTTCGCGCCAGGGAGGCCGGGGCGGCCAGGGTGGTGGCCGGGCGCCTGGACCAAACCCGGAAGGACAGGTAACCCCAGAATGCCGCGAAGCCGATGTTCATGAGCACGGCATAGCCCGCGAACATGTCCACCAGGTCGTCGCTGGTGGGAGGGATGACCTGCGCCTCGAGCTCCGCCACCACGCGCGCGATCTGCAGCGACATCTGGTTCAGCGGCGCCGAGTCGTGCAGGCCGCTCACCCGCAGGTGCGGCAGGACGATCGTCTCCAGCGTCGGCGCCAGGCAGGCGCCGGGCGCGGGCGGGGATGTGGCCGCCGGCCGGCCCTGCCAGGGCTGGTGCGGCGAGGCGTGGTACAGCGGATCGCTGAGGCCCAGCAGCGTCACGCCGTGGGCCACCACGGCCTCCCACATGACGCCCGCCTCCCACGCCGTCGACGATCGGAGGGTGTCCACCGCGGATGCGGCCATGGCCATCGCCCAGCCGCCCACGCGCAACGGCAGCCAGACCAGGCCGGCCACCAGCGCGGCGTTGAAGATGATCATCGTCACCACATTGAGCACGACGTTCTCCAGGGGCCCCCGCAGGCCCAGCAGCTGCTCCAGCGGCTGGTCGTTCAGCTGGCCGTTGACGTGCTCCTCGAAGTGCGCGATCTGCTCGTCCAGCACGTTGTGGTCCCACCAGAAGTCGGCCTGGCGGTCCGGCCTTTCGGCCCGGGGCGCAGCCGCCGGCCGCTGGACGTTCACCGCCATCCGCCCCGCCTGCTCCGCCCCCGCCGGCATCCCTGCCGCCATCCCATTCCCCGCTCCTCCAGCCTGCAAATCCCCAGCCTCACCACCATTTGGCCGATCATCATGCCCCCTGGTGGAGGCCCCATTCTCTGCCACTTCCCCTGACGCAGGGGTGGGGCCACGCCCTAGCCGGGTTGGCCCGGCGGACTCTGCCCCACCCTCGCTGTTCAAAGCCGAGGAATCGACATTCCCAATGCCACCCTGGGCCCAGGCCTGCACGCGGTGCTCCTGACTCGCGCCCGCCCCGGGTGCCTCCCCAGATCCACAGGCGCCCAGCCCACTGTCCTGCCTGTCCAGGTCGCCTGATGTTTGGGCAGTTGGTGCTCCTGCAGGGGTGCTGGGCTGCAGTTCATCGACCCTGGGGCTACCTTGCTCAGAATCCATGCTCTGCGACCAGAGGTCCATCAGTTCAGTGAGCTTGGCATCGAACTGCTGCTCCAAGGTGGAGACCCAGTGCTCGTAGTGGTCCTTGATGTAGGATATCACAAACATTACCATAAACAAGCTGGCCGTGAGGAGCGACCCCTGGGGAAAGGCACAACAGGGTCAGATGCTCTGTCCTTTTGACTGACATTGGAAGCCATGCACAGTTGCATGGCTCCTCAGCACAAATCTTGCCAAGACTGTTTTGCATCCCATGGAAAAACCTTCAAGCATACTCGAGTGCAACAGGAGGGGCGTGTAACCATGTTCATACAACAAGTAGCCAACTGGTGCGAAATTTATCTTCCTTGGGGCCCAGCAGCCCCACCTCTTGCTCGCTGGCAGGGCTGTACAGTTCAAAAGATGGTGAAGCCCCACATCTTGATCACTGCTATCAAGTGGGTTGTGTTTCTTGCTGCAAAGTATGCCAGTGCTTCATGCGAATCTTTCAACAGCACCTGTGCCATCGTTTCATCAGTCACTCAAGTCTTCACGGCAAGGTGCTTCCCAGGGACAACAAGACATTAAAAGCATCACCAATGTAACAAGCATCATATCAATGCTGCTCTGATTACCTGCACACAATCAAAGGTCAACGCCGCGGGGTTCATACGCTGCAGCAGCATAGATGGGATCTGCAGGAAAACAACAAAGCAAACTAAGGTCCTTGACCCTGAGAGACTTGTCTAGGAAGCCAATACACTCTGCTGGCAGACAGGGTGGAGGAGAGGAAGGGACCACCAACAAATGCGCAGCCCAATGCTTGAAAATCATCAATCGTCAGCCTCAGGCATGGCTGCAAAAGGAAGTTGGGCAGGCAACACCATCACCAATGCCAAGCACACCCACATCTCCCCAAGGCTGCTTCACAACATCTTATGTGTTGAATGTATGAAGCCATACCTCTTGCAGAGTTGGCGAGAAGGCAGCCCGCCAAAGGAAGCATGTAGTCAATGGCAGCACGATCAGCCATGCCCACCACACCAGAACAAGCTGAAAGGTGACCAAACACATTCGATTCAATGGCCAACTAAATTCAAAGCTGAATAGGAATCATGGTGCAGTCCAGAACACAGCAGCAGATTCCAAAGGTCTCTTCATTGATATCTTTCACTGCAGAAGCGCGTTTATCCAAAGGCAGTTTCCAGCAATTGCAGCCGTGCTCTCTTTTTCGCACACCTCTGCCACACTATACTGCGGGCTTGTGTGGCCTATATTACAAGGCACATTTGTACACAAGCACACCAACAGGTGTGGCAACATGTTGTCTTCAAACGTTTTCAAGTCCACCTGAACTGCAACTGCAGGGACACACAACTAAGCCAATGGGCTTGCAACTGGAGAAGATCTGTTGTGTGGCTGGAGACTTGGAGGGGTGACACTCATATCTGCCACCTACCCTGAAGGCGAATCCCAAACCAGTTAGGATTTTCTTCATCGATCCACCCACTAAGACCTGCAGCGGCAGCTTCTCTGGAGTGTCTTCCGCATAAACAGGTGAAAACGTGAAACGGTGTCGACACACCTGGGGCACAAGTGGGCAAAATCAGCCACAGGCAACAATTCCAGTTGGTGCACCTCCATGCCCGTAGGCTGCGAAAAGGGGGGAACATAGTGTCAGGAAGGACAGCAATTACGACTGCAATACTTTGCCGTCAACCTGTTTGGGGAACGCTGCTTGTTGCTAGGGTTGTGGCAAAGTGATGTGGGCAGTATCTGTGTGCCAGCTGGAACAGTGAGCTTTGCATCTGCCAGCATAGTGCCCCAGTGCGAAGCTTGATGCTCAGGATTCAGGTGGCATGCCAGAACACTGCCACCACAGCTGGTAATAAGTGGCATGGCTGCCAAGTCTACGCAACTGGGCTGCCTTGTTGAAGTGGGTGTCTCAGGGCTGCTTAGACTCGGATTCCAATCGGCGCCACAAGCGTACTTTTGTTCACCTGTACCCACATTCCCATGGGGCCAAAACGAGAGTCTCAAAACGAGAAACGTACTACAGTTCCTTGCAATATCCAAAGGGCTCAACTCAAAACATCAAATGACAGACAAATGTGTCATAGTGGACAACTAAGTTCCCAGTTCATGCGAACCTGGAAGGACATGCCCTTGGTAAGATGGGCATCATCAGCTCCATTAAGGACGTTGTTTCTGTGGTGCGTGTGCAGATTCGGACAAATTTCAGCAAGGGATGTAGACTGGCAACAATATTCACGCACCAAGCAAATCGCCAACAGCAACAACACGCTTGTGGTTGCACAATGGCCACCCCCTCTGACCACAGTGACGGTGAGACCCTGCTCCACTCCGTGAGAGATGATTTCGACGTCTCCAAAGGCAGGCTGAGAACACACTCGAAACAGCGCAACTCGCTCGCCCAACGATCACAGATTCTCTAACACGGCCACTTCATCGGCCGCGCACAGGGACCCTCGGGCATCCGCACGGCAGAGCCCAGACCGGGGAAGGGCAGCCCACGACGCACCCCGCCGTGGCTGGCACGCCCACGAACCCCGACAGCATCGGACCCGCCCCGCCCAGCTTCCGAACCCCCACAAGGCGCAAAACGGCGACGCAAATTTTCTCTAGCCTCAGGCGCTCGCCAGAGCCGGCCACCGGCGGCGCCAGCCGGCCATCCGCACGCGGAATCGCGCGTCGAGAGCGATCGCCATCAAAGTCTCAGGCGCGAGGAGCCGCGGCGTGGGGAAAGTAACCCCAGGCGGGCCGGGCACGACCGGTCCCCGGCGACGGCCGGACTCAAGCGCACCTCCAGCCCGAGCAGCCGATCGAAAGGTGGAAGGCGAGGGCCGACAACAAGAGGGCCAGGACGGGCGCCCAACAAACAACCCCCACCCATCAGAAGATAGCCATCGAGCATGCCTCACTGTTGAAAGCAGCCAGGCCCCTCCATCTCAGCCATCCCCCCGCCTCACCTCGCAACACGTGTTCCCCGAGTGCCGCAACCACTGCGTCAGGCACGCCTCGTGAACGTGCTTGATGCTCCCCGAGCAACGGCAGGGGTGGAACAGCCGCCCGTCCTCGCCGTCCCCCATGCGGCAGATCCGGCACGCCGGCGCGTCCTCATCCCCCTCCGCCTCCCGCCCCCCGTCCCCTCCCTTCTCAGCGGCACCGCCCTCGACACGCGATCCCGCCAAGGCCCGGCATGCCTCTCGGCCCTCGGGCTGGCGGCCACCCTGCCCACCAGAGGCCGGCGCCGGCACCACCATGGCGATCCGGCGAGCCCCTGATGGCCACTTCGGTTCGGATAGCTCGAAGATCGATGCGCCCACGGGGGGTGTCTCGTCGGAGAAACGCGCACCAGCGGCGCGGGCAGATGCTTGCACAAGCGCGAAGGGGCTGGCTGGCGGGATCCCGGGGTGGGTGGGGGGGCGGGCGGCGGTGGGGAGCGGGCGGGGCCTGCCGGGTGGCCGCCCCGTGCGGCGGTCCGCCTATGTTTGGGCGGGGCAGGTGTGGGGAGGGCCCGTACGATTCACCTTCGGTGTGCGTGGGGGCGTGGATGGGACATTGGGGAGCAGTGGGGTGCATATGGGCGGTTGAGAGGGTGTAATCTACTGGGGGAATTGGGGCAGAACGGAGCGGCGCACCTTTGGTGGGTATTTTTCCACCTTCCAAAGGGCGGGGGGGGGGGATGCCCCGAGTGCTGCGAATGGGGACCACGAGCACAGAGACGCGATGGAGACGAGACAGAGACTGAGTGTATCTTAACAAATGACCGTTTAACCGTAAATTGTCTTGCTCCGTATCCTCTCGTCCTACTACGGGGCTGCTACCTTCCTACGTCCGATTCCCATTCAGTCATCCGCACGCTTCCCGTTCGCTTCTGTCTCGAGTAGCGTCCACTCACGTCCTAACGGTTTGCCAAATGCCCCGATCCGGGGGCGGGCCTCATGGTCCGCCCCCGCCCGGAACGGAGAGGGGCATATGCCTCGTGTTTTGATCGTCAACGGCCCTCTGGCATTCCTTAACGGTTGCGATTCCTGCTTTGGCGCTATACTTGAGCGCCTAGCCACGCATACCCTGATTTGCCATTTTCC
>CAJHUC010002628.1:0-20367 GCA_905146915.1 Ostreobium quekettii | reverse complement strand
AAGCCAAAAAGCCAAAAAGCAAATAGCCGGGCTGTCCACCTTTTGCCATGTTCCCATGCGTCAGCGGATCGTAGACCAGGCAGAACGTCACGAGGCGACGTTGAATTATTTAATAGTATTTACTAACAGTGAAAGTCGCTTTCTTAAGGTGGTTTGAACGTCGGAATGTTGAAACTTTGAGGTGCTACTTTAATAATTCCAGTATCATATCGAGCACAAGCCTTTAACGTCATTTCAGCGTGGAAATGCAGAAATTTCAGCATTGAGCAGCGCAAAAGCGCACAAGCCGGCAGCCATCACAGCGAGGATAACGCACGTGCACATTTAGTAGCTGGTCATAGTTAATTGACTATTGTCAAAGTTCTTTAGCCATTCCGGCTCGAGATTCTGGTCGCTGCAATTATATGCGCGCAGAGCGCCACCAACGCAGCACACAAGTCAAACCGTTTTGGTTCGACTTCTGTCAATTTTGGTGCACACGGCGCTCAAACGCACTCGCTGTGCATGGTCAGACAAGCCGCCAAAACTCAACTTGTCTTACAGCCAAACCAAGAGAAGCCGCGAACAAGTCTCGGGCTCTCTTTAAATACCAGAATGCGCCTCTTTTTTCACCCACCAGAATTCACACTCAGAACGGCGGACTGAGCACACGCTTCACACACGTACAACACGACAGCCCACAGCACCGATCCATAGCATCGACCCACGGCACCGTCGGTGCCACACCGACCCACAGCTCTAACCCATAGCACCAGCTAACGATGACGAAAATTAGCAAGATTGAAGCTGATTGTTGGCCAACGGTCCTCCCGCCATCTCAATCAAGTCAACATGTGCATCAGTTAGCCGGCACATGAGCAGGTGCTTGCACAACATGGCAGCTGCGGCTGTCTCGGTGTGTCAGACTTTCATATCTTTAAACTGGCTGTTTTATTCTGTATTCACTTTCCTCATTGTGTTTCACTGAGCATCAAGGCTTAGCCATCGAATTCCAGTCATAAGAACTGGAAAGTTGCGTGTGAAACATTGAGAAAGGGTGGCAACAATTCAAAGATATTGTTGATGGCATTTCTCAAAACGAGATTATCATATGGCACCATTTAATCATCGGATTACAAATCAGTAATTGACGGAGGCAGATCATTGTACAATTGCTGTTAATTCGAACACTATACAGTAATACTCTAATAACGTAGCAGTACAGCAATACTGTACTAACCAAGTAGGAGACATATTCTAGTAACTGGGAGCACTTCCCTTGGTGGTAGCCCATGCCGAAATGGAGGTTATACGCAGAAGCACAGAAATTGGCTGGGCTATGCAACTTACTGCGGTACATGTGAATATGTGTAGACACATTCAATATCTGGTAGCGGAAGCACAATGTGTCTCTTTCAAGTGAAATATAATTGTAATCGTGTGCATACCCAAGCCACGATGATATTGTAATCCCCTTCAGCGGCTAGTTGCAATACTGCCCGTGGAAGCAGCCGAGCACAAAGAGAATTTATTCTGGCACTTGCATCAGCTTTTACCACTGCTGAATTTAATATATTTGACAGCACAGCACCTTGAAATCTGGGAACGGGTTTAATCCATTGGAACGTTTCGATGGCCAAAATATTACAAAAGTTTATATCAATCTGTATTGCAATAAATCCCCAACGAGAGCTCGCTAGGTGCCTTGTGATGTCGTGGAGAGATGCTGCTCTTCACCTGCGTTTCCAATTCAGTTTCGCTTCAAATTGTTAGAATTTTCAAATTTCAATTCAGTTTTTTAATTTCCTCAGTTTTGATCAGGACCCCACGCCTCTCGACCCTACGCCACAATGGTGGCCTGAAAGAGCTCCTTTCCGCCATACACAACTACGGTGACCGTTGATCTGACTATAGATCTGACAGCAGATCCGACCTTACATCTGACCGTAGTACGGTGAAGCCTGAACGCAAAATACCCACCCGATTTGCAATCAGCTAAAGGCTCTGCCCTCGGTGCTCCACATTCGGATCACATTCGCCAAATTTCCCTTTTCGGCATCCCCTCCCTCCACCTCCGTTCCCCGTCTTCCATTTCCGCCCCCATTACCTCTAGCCGCTCCAACACGCCCCTGCAGGTGGGGCGGTCGGCTGCATCCGGGCTGGTGCAGTCGCAGATCAGCCTCCACAGACTGGCAGGGCACGCCGCCTCCGCCCCGCTGTTCGCGCGCGCCAGGCCTCCCGTCACGCACTTCAGCATCACCTTTCCAAAGCCGTACACATCGACTTTCTCGGCAGCAAATGTCCCAGTTTCGCCCATGTTTTGGCCCAAGTTTTCGCCCATGTTTTGCAAGTTTTCGCCCATTTTTTCGCCCAAACTTTCGCCCATTTTTTTGCAACCTTCCCCAATCGTTTTTTCGCACATTTCTTCTCCCATTTTTTGGTCCAAGCTTTCTCCCAGCTGTCCACTCGTTTCGGCACGGGCACTTCCCGCGCTCTCACCTGGTCTCATGGGCACACAGGCGGCCAAACACTCCGGGGGAATATACTCCACCGATTCGTTTTCCGCCAAAAGGGCCGCAGACGCCATTTTGAAAAACGAGAACGCGAAGCCCGCCAGGCGGGGCCCGCGGGCCCCGCCAAGCACCACGTTACCCGGCCGCACATAATAGTGCGTCACTCCGTGTTCGCGCAGATGACTCATCGCCCTAGCCACCCCCAACGCCATGTTCCACACATCGCTGTAGCTGAATTCTGGTCCCTCTACCTCCAACAGAGCTTCCAGAGTCTTCTCCCTCCACTCCTCGACGATTACATAATCGCCTCCCATCGTCCCTCCCAACGCCCACGCGACGTTCGGATGACGCAGCAGCCCCCGCATGACGCACAGCTCCCTCTCGATGATGTCAGTGCCGGCTTTTTTCTCCCCGAGAATTTTTAAAAGCTCACTGAAATTCGTCGAATTTAATGATTTTATGGCCACCTTGCGTGCGCGCCTGTGGCCCTCGAGCCAGACGCCTTCGCTCACGCTAAAGTACGTGCCAGTGAGCTGCCGGCCGCCCTGCATGACAGCGACTTCTCGAAGGTTCGACGGGAACTCCGATTCTATAATCCTTGTACGATTCTGCGTTTCTACGGTCACCGGAGGCGGCACACGGTAGGCTTCCGCATCCAGGTCGAACACCGTTACGCTCTGCAGCGGTAACGCGCTCGGCCAGCTGGGATACACTTCGCCACGGGAGTTTTCCTCGTCTCCGATGGTTCCGCCGGCGACATTTTTCCTCCTGTGTTACGAAACCTTCCACACATTAACTAAAATACACGGCGGAGAATGATTGTTGCTTGCAGGGATTCTTTCACCTTTGCTTCTGGAATTTTCTGTTTTTTTACCCTTTTGGAAAAAGTAGAAGAATAGAAAAATCTGCCTTGAATTCAGGGCTGACATTTTCATTGAATGCGTAGAAACGGCCATTATTGTGATCGCCTGCGAAGCCGCAGGATGACGCGTGAAGAATCGCATAAAACGCAACAGCAACGGTGGAGAAAAACACAGAAAATGCAAAAATAGCACAAACAGTTGAGTAAAACAGTTGAACCATTGACAGCAATAAGGAATTCGGGATCGCTTCAGTGTATTCGGTGATGCACCATCACATGCCACAACACCTATAACTGTGATTGCCATTTGCATAATGGCAGTATATGAGGAGCAATGCTCGGTCACCTTCTGATGAATTTCGCGCACAGCCATGACAAGACGCTAGGGTGTCTGAGGTGCAACAGCAAAATGAATACTGCGAGGGCGGCCAGCGCGATGGAGGTCGTCAGTATAATCGCCAGCGTCCTTGTCTTTGAGCGCTTTCTCTCCACCTACATCCACCCCGAACGGCTCGATTTCAACATTTGAATTTCACATTGGCTCTCTACTCACGGTGTCCCCTAGACAAGGAAGCATTCATAAAATGACAAGCGTCAGCCGTGCAGCACGAAGGCAGACATGAATAATGGTATTGCGCAAAGAATGGCTCATTCCCATACCGTTGTACATTCAACCCTTCCGCATGGCAGCGTAACGCCTGACCTCGTTTTCAGGAGAGAACAGCAAAATAAGTAACGCTCTACAGTAAAACTTTTGCAGAGCAAAGCGAAAATCTTTGATGCGGAAGTGTTGGATATACGAAGGTATCCTGCATACGGTGTCCACATCCCATTCGATATTCATGATGAACCCTTCACCAACGCTTCCATTGCTCTCTTGTTCGTCACACTGGGCCAGCTGCACTAAATTTGGCTATATAGTTTAAAAATACGCTAAATATCTATTGTATTCGAGCTTCTTCAACGCAACACTTACCTGGGACGACGCCATCACGCTTGCATCACCAGCCTGCACATTCCAACGCTGCTCTCAGTAGGCGAATTGCATGTACAGAAGAGGCCCTTAGCGGCAACTAATCCCGCGCTGGAAATGATACAAAATCCAAGGCTGTGCCGCAGACTCAAAAGATGCGTACGCGGCTGAATTGACCTGTAAATGCGTAAATAACTTTTCGAACATTAATCGTATATTCTTTGCCATTTTCCGCCAGCAAAGCGCGCTCGGCGGACCCCCCCCCCCTCCCCCAGCAAAACCACAATGCCCCCCCGCGATGCGCGGGTCTGCATCAGTCAAGTACAGTGTCAAGTACCGCCTGTCTAATACAGCGTTAAGTGCTCCTTGCCAAATACAGAATGTAGTACTGCTTACTAAAGTACTGCTTACTAAAGTACTGCGTAGCATTGTGTCGAAGCACGGTGACCCGTCACCTGACAAACGCCTTGGAGCTCGTCGCGCGAGCAACACGCCAGCTCGTTGAAAGTTTTCGCTGCCCCGAAGTCGCAGATGACGCCACGAGCTGCTCCGACATTCGCCGGTTCCGGTCCGACATTTTCGACGCTCGCCGTATTTGCGATACTTTGCGCACCCCCAGTACATCCGCCGGAGGCCGCACACCCCTCCGCCGTGGCGCTCCACAGCGCCTCTGAAAGCACTGGGGTGATGTTTCGCTGCGGGCACCGTTCAAGTGACTTAATCCGTGTTAGGATGCCATCACCACTTTTTGAGCAAATGCGATCGTGTGAAACTATAAATAGAACTCAACAATGTACAAGTGCAATCCGATTCTGTGTACTTCTGCATTCGAAGAAACAGCAGGAGATGTTTCGCTAACTCTGTTGACATTACAAGTTACCTTTTCCATCGAACATTGCATGTACCAATGGACACAAACAATAACATTGCGAAAATGCCAGTATTGCTTTCGAGCATGATCAGACATAAGCATTGCGCAAGTTTCATCTTCTTGAATGGAGCAACAGCACTTTGGCTACTCAGTGAATCAAACGAAATTGGGCGTCTTGACTGTTCCATCGACAAAGGTAATCGACCAGCTGTTTTCTCATTCGGTCAAGTCGCCTATTTCGTTACACTAACAAACTGGCGCCGCCACGGTCCAACTTTCAAGAAATTCTGCCAAGGTCAGTAATTTTAAATTAATTCACTAATTACTCAATTACATGAAGAAAAAATAAATTAATCATATAGTCAAATAATTCATTTATCTCTCAATAAGTGAGCTGAGTAATCCATCAACGACAATAACCATTTTGCCCCCCACAATTGGGACGACCTTGAAGGAAGCTGCATCCTTTTTCTCGTGCTGGTATTTGAACACCTTGTTGCCACAATGTTTGCTCGAATGCACACCCAGGTGCTGCAGATGAGCTGCAGATAAAGTAACCGCCAACAAAACTTGTCATTTGTGAGATGACCGTTGATCGACTACGTTATAATGTTCACTTAGTTGACCTAAACAAAACTGCTTAATTAGGTAATTTTATTTGTCCGCACCGTACCTGGCACGCCTCTGGCTCGGCCACCTCGTCCAACTGACATACGAACACCATTTCATCATTGCACAATCGGCTCCCCACGTTGCGAAGGGTCCCGCGGGGGTCGACGTAACCCCCTCTGCAGTTGCCGCTTATAGAAGGTTCTTGAAACCACAGGCGAGCTGCCAATTCGTCGCTGACCTGGCGTCGCCATTTTTCCCATTTAATTTGCGTTTTAATGGCGTTTATTAATTGATGTTATAAGCTGGCGCTCTAAATTAGAGTGTGTTCTTGCATTTTACGACTGGCGATTCCGACCGTACTACATTAACCACGTGCACGCGGCTGGTTCAATACTGGTCCAACACTCATTAAGGAAGAAAGGGCAAACAACACGTGCTCAAACGTGCACAAAGTTCACGGGTTTGGATTATTTTTGTGTTTTCAGCGTGCAGAACACTGATGAAATGCATACATATGTGTTCGCAAGAATTGCTGTTTGGCCATTTTTTCCCCAGTGACAGGGGTCATCTACAGCGTCGGAAGAGCCTAGAAACGTACAACGCAGACCAAAGTTAAACGGAAACACAGAAATAATAACTGCCTATGTCTGTAGAGTTTAGAACCTTAGGAAGCCACTTGGTAAGTAATTACTAGCTTGTAACTACTAGCAGGTATATCTGGTAGTAGTAGGCAACTATTTGTATGTATATCTAGTCGTAAGTAGCCATCAGCATCTCTATCTCTATCTATACCTATACGGTTCCCTTCGGCAATAGGAAGCACCCACCGGATTGGAAGTTTCGAGAAACGTCCACGGGCTGCCTGGCTTGAGGCCAACCCACGCGCCGTCGGGAGGGGCGATCGACGCCAAGAAATGCAGATCTTCGTTGAATTGGTCAACGCTGGGATCAGCCAGCCTGCCGCCCATATCCTTGCACCGCCGCTGGGCCGCTTCGAAGCCGGCGGGTTGCGTTTCCAGGACGTAACGCCTGCCTCCATATGCGTAACATTTCGTCTCCCCCGATGGGCGCCACGAGCGCGCGGGGCACTCAGACAGAGGCCCTCGCATTTCCTGCAGAACAAGGGGTTAGCAAAACCATCAGCACATGGTTTTGTATACGTCCACAGTCACCACCAATTTTTGTGTCTGTTTGCGTACTCATTGTGTTGGTTTGTGCATAGTATTTTCGCTTTCCCTGACCGGCGAATTGGGGCTACTTAAGACTCTGACACCGGCCAGAAATCCTTCAGTGTGAAGTGCCTTTTACCAATCACCGAAAACTGTTGACAAATTAGTAACACACCGACGCTGTCTCCTCATGCACCAACCTGCAATTTGCAGTTTCCATATCTGTACCCCTGGTTGCAGGCCCTCACCCTTGCGAGGTTCCTGTTGATCATATTCCTCACCTGCGGTGCACATCAAAGTGCCGTCAAGGGCCAAACCAGTACTGGTGAAGTACTGCAGCAAGTCGGAGGGCAGTGCTCATTAACGCAATATTGCCGCAACGTTGGTTAACACTGTGAGGGCGAGGGGGCAGTTAATATATGATGTGTGGTATGTGGTGCATTTGCGATGGGGAGTGAATGTGAACATATTGCTATGATGAATGTGAACATATTGTTATGGCGAGTGCACATGGAGACAATGGAGCCCAAAAAATGAACGGTATTGCAGTGATCGCTCTGGTACGCTCATCCTGTAACGCATCTGGTGACGGCTTTGCTTCCTGCGCCTGGGAGCAACCGTGTGCGAGCGTGTGCGAAAGTTTTGGTTTATCTGATGAACACGATACCTGACAATTTACAACGGACTCTAGTGCATGGTAAAGCCTTCCTGCACTCTTTTGAGTGCAGCCGTTTACATTGCGGGAATAAAATTGAGTACTGTGTGCAGGGTTTTGCTGCACCTGACACCAGCAGACACGCCCCCATGCCCTAGATTCTGAAGGAAGGTGCACTCATTGCCGAACTACAACGCAAAAGAACAGCATTAAAGTAAGGCGTTAAAGTACTGTTCCACCTGCATCTCCCCCAGGCCCTCTTCCTCCAGCATCCTCAACGTCACCTCCTTTGCGATGACCCCTAACAGCAGCTTCCTTTTTGATGGTGTCCCGTCGGCGCATCTGATAATGTACTGCACTAATCACTTGATATTGCAGAAAATTAGATTGCAGTAAACTTAGACAAAATAGACAGTACTGTTGATGAGTGCAAAGAAGGTACAAATCCCACGCGCGCGCGCACACGCGGTCCTCTGGTTAGCCCGGCATCGGCTTGACGACCGTTTGGGCAAACTGTCATTATTAATATTTATTATTATTAATACTAATATTGATATGAATATTAGCATCATTATGATTGATATTGTTCTATTATTATCACTTATTGTTAACTATTGCGGGGCTGAAAGGTTAGCTGCTGAGTTGCGTGACTGCTGGACAATTGGTTGTGTAGCGATTCCAAAGTTGATAGTGGCAAATTCTAATCGTGTTTGATGAATCCAAATACGACGTAATCTTACTGGTGTATCTTGATACTGCAGAAAGTACTGATATAATTGATAATTGACACTATAGATACTACAGAAAGAAATCATTTTCGCAAAGCGCTAGCGCGCTATTCTCAATGTGCAGTGCTCATGCACAAACGCTAAATTACAATTGATGCTTCAAATCAATGTGCAAGTAGCTGAGGCGTCGACTGCAGATTTTTCCCGAGCATCTCGCTAGTACATCAGACCCGCATCATTATCGCAACATCGAGCACCAGAAATTTAGCGATTGGGCAACACTACAAAACATTTAAGTGCCATAAAGCAACGCAACATTCAGCCACTGAATCCTGCCGAAATAAAAGACATAGTATTGACAACACCTCATAAGGAATGATGGAGCTATCACACAATTCACCAGCAGAAAACGATATTCTTGCGATGCCAGCTGCGATGCCATTTGACACTTATTGATGGCATCGCATCCACTTGATCATCCCATTCATCCCATTGGCGTATTCTCAACCGTATATATACGGAAACCGTATTCTTCCGATGCAAACTGCGATGCCATTTGACACTAATTGATGGCATCACATCCACTTTTGTGCCATCGCAAAGACTGCGATGGCGCCACTTTGTGTCAAAATGGCATCGCGGTTGGCATCGCAAACATGGTGACTTCTGATAGTGATTATTCGAAGAGCTATGTATTCTTCACATAATTACATGATGATTTCATCAATCGAGGAGCCGGCAGCGCGTATGGTACTCACGAAATCCACAGAGCACAAGGCAAATGCCCTCTACTAAGTAGCTGAGTGTGCTGCAGTAGTACTAATTAGTAGTGCCTTTAAGCACTGACAGACTACCGAGTGGCGTTACGTGCGCAGCTCGTAACGCATCGAGCGTAATGCGCGCTTTTTCAAAGCTCACTTGGGCCGAGCGAAAACCGGCTGCACAACGTTGGTCCTCAGCCCAAGAGACGTGAAGTCCTTTGCGAGCGGCGCGAAGACCGCCGGAGGGGATGAGTCATCCAGCTCCGGCTCCATGGCGAACGCCAGGAACTGAAAGTAGGCACCCATGTTGTTCAAGGGCTCACCGCGACCTTTGCACGGCGAGCAACACGCCCCTTCAGTATTTAAGACCGGAAATCCCATGTCCTATTGCAGAAGGCAAAAGCTAAGGTACAGTGGTGAAGTCTAGGACCCAAAACCCTGGCCTGTGACGGAACTTGCAATGGCGCCGCCTGCACCAGCAGAACGCCGCGAATATACGTGCAATCAAATAAGTCAACCACAATGCGTCTGTATTGCTGTGCATGCAATACACTATCAATAATTGAATAAAGAATAATCCCAAAATGGATGTGCGCTGGTGTGCATTCAATACATTATCAGTCAAAATGCGTGTGCATTGTTGCGCTTGCAACATATTCAAATACTAGCAACGAGGACACCAAATCCTTGGATGCGCGACCTTCTGCAGTTCTTTGCCAGTTCCGCGGGTATTCGCACAGTGTACGCCTTTATAGCCTTCTATCCTTCCTTCTCAGCCAATTTAACACCAACCCGTCTTTCAATTTCTATTCACCCTCAATTTCAACCATGTTCTGTCTTATTTTCTCGTCGCGAACTTAGCGGTAACGTGGTTGACAGCTATTCAGTGGCGCTCACCGTCCAGCCTAAACCAGGCGCCCCCGTTGGCGCACGCCAGCTGCCGCGCCAGTCCGTCATCAGCGGCGTTCATTGTCAGAGTGAACACTGCGGCTCGACTGGAAGAAATCTCCAGAACGCGCTGCCTGGCCTCCACGGCCTCCAGGTACTTTTGAATGCCTTCTCGCGGACGCCCATTCCCTGATCCTGCTGATCTCTCTGATCCTTGATCCCCTGATGCTCCCGATCCTCCAACTGAGCACGGCAGGCCGCCATTCGACGCGCAGTCCTCGCCATCGCCAATGTGGATTATGATCTGCGAAGCTGCAACACACTCAGTGCATTTTTCTGTCTGCAAGTTTTCGTGGTGAGCTGAGCGCTTGGTGTGGTCAATGCTGAGACGAAGGCAGTTCCAAAAGGAAAAAAATGTAGAAACACTTCAGCACTACAGAAATACGCAGTAACCATGAGAACAGCAACAGAAAAAACAGCTATACAACTATAGCAGACATCTTTGCAGTGACTAATGAAAAGCGACAATTCCCGATATCGAGAACCAAAATAACAGAACAAACAAAAATTACTGGACGAAAACAGAAGAAAACAAGGGGATAGGGCTTGCTGAAGGGGGAGTGGCTTTGCCGAAAACGATGAGAACTCACATTCTGGCAGCTGCTCAGCAGGTCCCGCCGCTCGGACGCCTCCTGAAACATATCAAACGCCGCTTCGAACGCCGCGGCCCCGTCGGTCCCGTCCAAAGGGCTTACGTCATCCAAGGCGGCCACCAAGGCCTTCACATTTTCTGGACTGGCCGTGATCAGGCTGGCACCCCCCAGGAGAACGGCCCGAGAGTTGTAGGACACGATGTTGACCTGGTCAATGGTTTGGTCAAGGGTCAACAAAATTCCGTTGACCGTGTCCCTCGCGACGTCCCACCGCGTCTTGGCGGCGCCGCCGCCCCCGAAGTGAAACTGGTCGCCCATGGATCCTGGAAAACGCAGGCGGCGTTACCTTGCGCGTGTCAATGCCA
Organism: Ostreobium quekettii; assembly: GCA_905146915.1. Lineage (NCBI taxonomy): Eukaryota > Viridiplantae > Chlorophyta > Ulvophyceae > Bryopsidales > Ostreobiaceae > Ostreobium > Ostreobium quekettii. Next base: position 9,338 of record CAJHUC010002628.1, on the reverse strand, counting down.
TTTTTGTCGTTTCCTTGCATTACAAAATGGGGGGGGAAATTAGCGCAGGAAAGTACTCACGTATAGAAATGAACTCCATCAACAGTTACGGTTGCCCTGCGTAACACAGACAATAGAAGACTACTACTCGCTGAGACGCACGACAACAAAACCTGGATGTTGGAAATGCCTAGTTTTGCATACGCAGGCCGCCCACCCAGCCAATGCACAATTTCATACACAATATTCATCACATATGCAAATCTGTTGCATGAATGAAATGGGGCTAACAAACAGGTTATCAATGAATGGAGCCTTAGGGGCTCTAGTTACGAGTGGGTGAGTTGGAGGCTCCGTCTAGTTCTCCAGCGTCTAGTGTCACTATCTCTTTGACATGTCGCACATAGTACACCACGTTTGCACCTCCAAGAAATTGCTAGGAGGGTTTATTTTCGAAAAAAAATCACATGGTTTGTAGGCCATGTTAGTTGGCAATTTATTGTAATGTCCTTCTTCCTGAAGGCGCTAAAGGCAGTCGCGATCAAATATGGAAAACGAACGTCAAATGGGACGCGGGCTGCGAAACTTTAATATACTGCATTCGTTTCGCAAACGGTGACGCCAAAACACACAGATATATGAACCAACAACAGAACTAAGCTGTGTCAGTGGCTTAATTTTTATTGAGCGAACGTGGACAGAAGGTTATGGAAACCTTCTTTCTTTTGGAGATGTTTCAGGCTGCAAGTGATGCTCCTAAAAGCATTATGCTCCTAAAAGGCGAGACTAAATGCAGATAGTACAGATATCAATACTAGCAGGGTATCACCACTTACTAAAGAAACATTCCAGTACATGATTCACGCACTTTCAGCAGTTATGAGCGGCCACTTACTTCCGGCTTGCACGATGATGACCACGTTCTTTGGCTCCGAGGTCGCCGCTTTGTACCAAACACTGTGCCTCTGCACGGTGAGACGTCAAGTCAGGTCCACCAGAACAGTATTGGATTCTGCAAATATGTTCCAAGGGTCGTCTAATTTCCCTAATTCAATACAGAATATATATCTGAGTTCAATCGAACTCCCGTTTTAGAGCTACATCTGGTGTAGTTTGCTCACCGGATCGTACACATAACATTTTCCTCTTTCATCCCGGTAGATTGGATGCATGGGCCAAATCCTGCGCAATCAAAATTCCCACCTCAACATCATAGCATAACTAAATTTCAACATCAGGTGCAACGTTCGTGATCATTACACCGTAATTCAGATTTTCAGAGCGAGTGGATTTAAAAGGCAATACCAGGCACGAAGGGCAACTGGCTCAAGGAGTGCTCGAATGCAAAGCCTCGGCATCCTGAACACCACCAAAGAAAGGACCAAATACCACTTTTTGCGAAGAACACGTATGTATGCATTCCATCAGTGTTCGGCACGCTAAAGACACCACAATAACCCAAACCCATAGACTATGTACACGTTTGAACACGTGTTTTTTGGCCATTTTTTACCTAGTGGAACTTCTCTAGAAATAATTCAGGAAGTTTAATGAGTGCTTGTGTGCCTGCATAATCATATTATGAATGTACATTGACATGCTGCACATAGGTCATATATTAGTCGCATTGCAATACAAGCAGATTGCATGTATATATGTGCACGTAACAAGGACGCAGGCAGGTGTAACAGTACTTGGCAGGGAGCAGACAGGTCTGCGGAGATTCCCCGGCTGTAGGCTTGTGCAATGATTTGACTGACATCGCACGCCTCGGCGATTGATCGCGGCGCAATATCGAGACACGGTCCATCATAAATCTGCTCAGTTGTCACGTCAGTTGAGGTTAATTGACATCAAATGTGCGCTTACCTCATTATTCCCGATCGGGCGGACGCGAAGTACATTGACGAATGAAATTCCCCGCTGAAATTGTGGACGGCCTTGAACGTTTCCTCCAGGCCCTGGAGCGCAAACAATGATATAGTGTACTGAGCTAATTAGGCTTGTTATTTACGCCGTAAACGCAGATCGTATTTAAGTTTTAATGCGGAAAAATAGCTTTTACGTTTTTACGCATGAACCGGTAAGAATGACTTTTCTGTTTTTACGCGTAATAATGCGTAAAATACGTAAACATAACGCAAATACAGACCTTTGTACATAAGGACAGTACATACAGCATTCGTGAGTCCGGGGAGTGGCAGCCAGACAGGCTGGAATGGGCAGAAAGCGATTTTTTTTTCAATGCCGTTGTGGCCTTGCTGAGTGCGATGTTGGCGCTGTGTTGCTGGTGCTCAAGGGTGGAGGGCAGATCATTGTACGCGACTTTTATCAATATCTTTATCATTATACGTGTTTTATCATTATCTCTTATCGCGTAGCTGCATGTCACAGCGAGCCGCAAACACAGCCATAATAATAGCTCTCTTTTTCATGCGTTTTCATGCGTAAAGACTTAAAAGCAAAAACGTAGACGCAAAAACGTGAACGCAACAACGTCAACGCAAAAAAGGTCAACGCAAAAATGTGAACGTAAAGACCTAAGCGTAAAAACGTTAACGGCAAAACGTAAACGTCAAAACGTAAATGCAAAAACGTGAACGTCAAGTGTCAGCGCAAATGCAAATAACAAGCCTGGGCCAAAGCTCTGGAATGAAGTACTGTAACAGAGCGCCAAAGCAAGTACATACCAACACTAGCAAAAAAAGAACCAAATAACACTTTTTGCGAGTACACACAAAACACGTTTCATCAAAATTCTGCACGCTAAGAGCACAAAAATAACCCAAACCCGTAAACTTTGCACACGTTTGAACACGTGTTATTTGGCCCTTTTTCTAGCGCAAAGGGCGAAACACAAGCACTCGTTCGAGCAATTGGAAAATAAATATTGACCATTGCGCCGACAACTTTTGTTCTGTAGCGTGTCATGAGCACAGCACTGACGAATGTACAGGATTATGCGTTGGAACGAAGTACTGGAGGTACTGAGGTGAATGACTGGAACAAAGCACAGGAGTTCCGTTATGGGTGTAAAGCACGTGGCAAAGGCACTGAAATGCTGGATTGATACTTTTACTGTCATATTGGGCTTAAGTACTCGACATCTGAAAAGCTCAAAGATTGATTACTAAGGAATGCAGATATGATCAATGTTGCTTCATTGGTCGAGCACGTATTGGGGCAAAATAGATACAGATCTGGGCTAGCTCAATAAGCGCAGATACTAAGTATTTAGTACAAGTACTGAGTACCAAGTCCAAGGCAATAAGTATAACGATATAATCCTTGTGTCCACTTTGTCTCAGAAGATGTCCGGGGAAAACGCCCATTTGTTACCACTCCTTCCTGTGTCGAAACAGCGTTAAATTAGCGCAATAGCTGTAATGAGCGTTGAACACCCAAAAACCATAATATGAGTCATCATCGTGCACAACACTACTTGGCAGTGTGCATTGTGAACACTGCACCATGCACTTGCAAGTGGGTTAGATCGCCCAATCGCCACCGCCGAATATTATTGGCCGCAGCGGTTCAAAATTAGCTAATTCAATGCTGGTCTCTGGAACAGCCTGAGACCAGTGCTCTCAGTGAGTGCAACCCAACTTGGTGACACCAGGCTGGGTGAGTCAACATTCGAGGCATTTGAAGCGCCCCTTGGATTATGCTATAAGGGAACGACAGAACTCACAACAAGCGGCAGAAAAAACAGCTTTAAGTACTTGTGCATTTCCAAACAGCTCGAATGAGCACGAGGCATTCCTTGTATCAAAAACAACAAAAGGGACTGGATCCAGTTCTGGACCCAATTCTGTTTATTGGTTGTCAGTTTATCGGTATTTCAACAGAATTAGAAAGAACTGGATCCAGTCCTATTTATCAGTTTTGGAACCAGTAAAACAAATTTGCTTGAATTTTGGGGATTACCTGTGTCATGCAGATGTCCTCCAGTACGTCGGGGCTCAGATTTGGATCTTCGTTGATGATGTCACTCGGCGTGGTGACCACCGAGGCGTTCATGTTCACCTGGGCAGCGCGCGGCAAGATGCATGAGTGGTTGAACATTATGTACTACGTGGTGTATCCACTAATGTAACATGCTGCTACATAAACTGTGCACTACATACAACGCAACAGCATTATGTACATTACATTATTAGCATTTCATTATCATGCATTGTATTATTAGCATTAGCATTACATTATCCGGCATTATATTATTAACATTAGCATTACATTATTATGTACATTACATTATGACATATAACATTACGTACAACGTAACAGCATTATGTAATATCACCTCAGATAATCTGCCTGCATCGAATGGGCTTCTTCCAAAGAGTGTAGGAACACCGTTTTGGGCCAACCGGCATGGGACATACCAGTACTTTGTAGTGTAGCCCTTTCGTACTGCACCTTGTAGCACATAGGAGTGCTTTGTAGCAACGCACTTTGTACTACACCTTGTAGTATATAGCAGTACTTGCTGGACCCATATTTCCTATTAATGTACTGAGTCCACGTGCACCCAGCTTAGGCAGGGACAGCCCCAACTGGGATCCCTATACTGCAGATAGCAGAGCACTTCTAGCACTCCCCAAAGATGGGCCACATCGAACAAATGCATCTCCACCAGGTGAGCTCTTACTGTGCAAGATCATAGTTCTGCAGTATACTCTTCAAAGGGGTTTTGGTGTCCTGCCGCATTAATGTGGGCCCCACGGTAGTGCTCAAGTTCCACGGCTTAAGTATTGCACTAAAGTACGGACACTCATTGAATCGAATGTGCTTTCACTCTAGTGCATGAGTGCCGCAGCCGGCGGAGGACGAGCACTAGCCCCAAGAGAGGGAACACACTGAAGATATGAATCTATGGCAGACTTCCACATAGCACAGGCAAGAAAAGCAAGGGCATGTAATCTTCAGAAGAAAGTGAACATTCTGGAACACAGCATTTCTGTTACAGTACTGGAGCACATATGGCAGCATAGCACTTTGTCCAGTACGTTAAGAACTGCTGTGTCCCGATTGCGCAGAACTGTGATGCAGCATGCTGCTGGAGAAATGCCCCGCACATCGCAATATGCATCGGATCGCTTTTTTTATCATCTTTTGCCTGTGCCACTCCCCACCCACGATGGATGGCGTAGGAATACTAGCCCCCGATTCTGGAGCCATGCTCTGTGTGCAAGCTCCACTATGGAGAAGTTGCATCCCCGGTGTTGGCAGAAACAGGTTTGGCGATGGAGACAGTACCACCATTTTGGCATAAAGAGATGACATTACAGTGGCTGCGATGGTAATGCAGTGACTGTGATTGCATAATTCAACAGGTAAGTGGAATTGCTGTTGGCATCTACCAAAAGGGTGTTGTCTGTTGGTGCGAGAGATGGACTTTCTTCAAGCGGATGAAACAGTGGCATCTCAGGCTTGAAACTTGCCCAGCCTGGAAACTCTGGTTCCAATGGTCAGCATCGAACAGCTGCACATCTCTCACCCGGCATGCACACATCTGGCAAGATCCCCGGGGGCAACCATTTGCCAGATGTGCAGGTACCTCTCTCCTATCTTTTATCTTCGCCTTATTTTTATGTGTCGATTGCATTCGTGGGCTAAACATGCATGGAGCAGTATCAGCATTGGACAGAGCTCTTGCACAGGTTGCATATATGGTACATGCTGGTGTCGATGCCGTATCCCACAGAAATTCTCTCCACAGCCTCCAGCCCAGCGCCCCCACCCCACACCCCACCCCTCCCCACACACTAACCCAACCCACCCACCCGCACCACTCTATCCTTTCGCAGCAGCTCAATGCATGTAGCAGGCGCAGGCAAGCTTGCTTTATGTGAGGGATTCTAAGGTAAGGTCACATAGCTTTGTGCCTGATTTCAAACTGAGGGTGGATAGGAGTTATTCCCACGGGATGGGAAAAACATTGAGTTTGTTGTTCAAACATCCATGTGCTCTGGTCAAGAACATGAATCAACGCAGCAGGCCATTTCGTCAGGGCAGCAATTCCAGGATGGTGCCCGAGATATGTCCACCCACTGCACTGCCCAGGAGTGCAGGTCAAGAAATCGCGTTTGTTTGCGTGGTGACCGCGAAAGGGCACAGTTGGCACAACCTGCCCATGCGCAGATGCACAATTCCTCCCGTCCTACTGAGATGGCTTGCAATGGAATGGCCTGTGCCCCTCCACGTGTCCAACAGCAGCCGATGCAAATTGGAGTCCCTCCCCAGAATCTTGGCCCATGCACAATTTGCACCTGGAGTTGGAGGCTCATGGGGGAGAGGGGAATCAACAAACCCAGGCTACCATGGGCTGCTCTAGCCTTCCAAGATTGTTGACAGCGCTTCAGTATATAGCTAAACACTAATGTTCAAGAGCAAATTGGCGGCCTCTCTTTGTCGTTTTGTCCCTGTGGATTCTGTTTTGTGGTTCTTGTCCCGTGGGGATGTATACAGGTCTTTTCCAAGCAGTGCACATGGGGTTTGGGGCGAACCGGGAATGCGGCTGGGTGGGTCGCGGTGGGGCCCTACACCTGACCTGGGGGTGCCGCGGGCCCTCCCCCTCATGAGTAACAGGGTGGCCTCGATCTACGGTTGCTGTTCGTGTGGCCATTGGAGGGGTGTGGGTGGGTGATGGGGCGATATGGGGGTGGGCATCGGTGGGCTGCGGCAGGGGCTTCCAACCTGGGGGACCCGTCGAGCAGCAGGTAACCAAATGTTGGTGGCGGGGTGGCCTCGCCGCTGTGCCGGAAGGCACATTGAGGAGCCGCGGTCCCGCACGGAGGCCAACTCGGCCAGACCGAGTCGATGCATTGTCACGCTGGTCAAACAGGTCTGCGCAAGTCAATGCATTGCCGCGGTGATCCACCTAAGGCGCGCGGCAAGCGCAATCTCCGTTTGCTCATGTCGCGCGGCGCAGCGTTACGTGAGACGCGAGTCCCGGGCTCCAGACGCGGCATACGGAAGTCGCTGTCCCACGGGACAAGCAAATGGGGCGGCAAAAGCCAACGTTGCCTTTGACCACCGTGAACTCAGCGGCCGGGCGCCCCGCACCTTGCGCCAGGCGCGCCCACCCCGCCCGCGGCTGACAGAGGATTCCCAGAACTCCGCCCCGGCAAGCACCGCCTCAGTACTTTAGGCCCTTTTCCATGGGCAGCTCGCCTCGCCCTCTCGTCCAATTCGCACGGCCACTCGCCCTGTCCCAAATTTGCGCACAAACGCAACCCGCACCCAAGCCCAGCGGTCGGGGCCACGGCGAGCACGATCCCACCGTCCGTGCGGTCTGCCTTTGATCCTAAAGGATTTCAAAGCACCCTGGGAATCCTGCGGCAATTGTCCCTTGAAATACCCCCAGCCCCCTGGGGTGACCTCGCGGCGGAGCTACCCAAGCCGCTCTCTTCCCGGGAACGACGCGCCCGCCGACGCCCCCCCTTGGGAAATTCTTCACAGAAACGCATGATCAAGTTTCTTTCGTTTCGACAAGTCCAGACTCTTGTGGCAGCTCAAACTCCTGGATAGGTGCTCTCCGCACCCGCCCTCCCACGGGCCCAAGGACCAGCACACGCCGGCGCTTCCCATCCCCACTACCCTCCTGCGGTTGTCGCGTTTGCCTTTGGAAGGCAGTCCAAAAAGAACTTTCTTTCGGTCGAAAGGAGAATAAAGGGAAGGAATTCAGAGAAAGGAAAATGCAGGGAAGAGAAAGAGCAATTCAGCGCACGCATTCGCACAGCACGGACCGCCCCACCCACCCTGCGGCGCCCACAGTCCGGGTCACACTCCAGGAAGCCAGCTGCCCATTGCGCGATCTCCGGATCGGGATCAACGTCCTGGTGGACGTCCATGCACGTCGACCCCGGAAAGAGGCTCCCGCACTTGTGGTGGCTGCACGTGCAGCCACCCGCCGCCGCCAATCCCGTTGACCGGTCAAACAGGTCAACCATCGCCGCCGCCGCGGCGCGCACCAAGGCAGCGTACTTCTCCTCGATCTCCGCCACGGGGGCTGCCCCGCCCGTTTCGAAATTTCGGAGCACGAGCGCCAGAAACAGACAGGCGACGGGGCCCGCGACGAGGCCCGCGCCCGCCATATATGAGAGCGCCGCTCTGCGGTGTTGGGCCCGTCGCTTGGGGCTCGCACCACGGACGCGGCCCTGTCGATGGGCTGTTGGGACGCCGTTGGAGGTTGTGGGGATGGTCATGTATAGGACGCGGGGCGTGACGTAGTGCTGCTGGGGGGAAGTTTCCCGTTCTTCGACGCGGCATGCCCCCCATCCCTCGCTCCCACGGTCCAGTACATTACCGCTGCACTGGCAGTCCGGTACATTCTGCATTCCTCATATCCAACCTCCGGCCAGGCCCCACCTTGCGCACGAGTACCAGTACCAATACACAGTACATGCGAGCCCAGGTGCGCGGCTGTGCCCGTTCCCGCCCATCGGCTGGCTGTGGCACGCGTCGCTACCTCCAGGTTCACTGCAGGTTGCGCCGTACAAGGTGCCCCACAAACTTTGTGCTTTGCTTCCCATTCGCACCCACAGTGCGCCGGGCCATTGCAATCCCGTCACCGAACGCGACAGCCGTCCCCTTGACGCCGAAGTGCTGGTTTTTGCTTTGCCTGGTACAATTGTGCTATTTTGGGCCGGAAGGCTGGCGTCCGCGTTGAACATGGTATGGGATGGCCCATGGGCCTGGTACCTGGCGTACCTGGTATACCTGGCCCTGGCCAGCGCCGCTTCGGTGCCTGGGTTCCGGATCCGCGCTGATACATCTTCCCCGACCAGTTTCGAAATTTAATCACGGACTTCAATTTGGATTCTGCATGGTTCGCTGATGATCCTGATCTCGCCCCTGTGCACGGTCCCCTTTGCCCCAATCTCCCACGTCCAGCACATACTTTTCACGAATTGGGCACTGTTTGAATACGGCTAGAAGTTTTGATGAAATACAAAAAGGGCACGATACGCTTGTGTGCGTTCATCCCATCCGTGCAGCGCCCTCTCCAGGCACGGGGAGGAGAGCGCCACAAATGTCACTGCAGAAACGGATATGAGACAAGTACACGCAATGCGGAATGGACCAGACCGTGTCTGTTGCACTTTTCAACGTCTCCCTCTTCACCAGATAGCTATTCACCAAGACGTCGTCTCCCGCACATTCTCCAACAGCGTAGGCACTATTTTCAGTGCCGTTGGAATACGAAAGTGTTGCATAAAATACGCAATTATCATTAGTAATACGTGTAAATGTTACTGTATCATATTAATTGTTGAAACATTGCATGGGCTGCTTTTCACATACTTGTAGATCTTCATTCATTGATGAATTTTGCCAGCACGTGGACGTGCCGT
>CAJHUC010002627.1:0-21367 GCA_905146915.1 Ostreobium quekettii | reverse complement strand
GCCCGTCATGACACGGCGTGGCCGCGCGGAACACCCAAACGGCCCCCCCGGCACACGCTCAGCGCTCAACCAGGCTCCGCGTGTTGTCATACTGCACCCCGATCCTCCCCACACGCGCCATCGCGATCAGCGATGCAAATGGGCACCGTCCGTCGCCAGATTCCCAGGCTGATCGAGCAGCTCTGGAGCGAGGGGGCGGGCAGGCAGGCAGCCACTGCTCAGAGCCTGGCGGAATCGGAGTGGTCGTGGAGATGGGGCGCGGGTTGCCAAGCTGGGTCCGTTTCCCACGGTGGCTTGAGGTTGGCATCGAGTGCCGCGGCGCCGCAGGAGGCCATCGACGCACACGTGAGTGCGGCGGCGCGCCTTGGGGATGGGGCGGAGGGGATGGCGCGCTGAGCTGATCAGGGGGCGCGCATCGGGCACCGCCCGGGGGGGTGGGCTGCGGGTGCCAAGTAGTTTGGGTGCGGGGTGCCCAAGGTGCCTCTCGCTTTGCCTCTGGGCAGGTGATAGAAGGAGTGGCCTCTGCACAAGCTGAACTGGAACATTCGGTTGGCCAAATGCCCCCACTAGCTTTCAGTTTGGCCTGTCTCGGACGGCTGAGCGTCGTCCATAATAATTGAAGAGAACGAGTCGTGGCTAAGAAATGATTGCCTCATGGGGCTCGGCATTTATATCATTGGCACACATTTTGCGAATGTCATCCTGCAGCATTGTGTCATTTGTGCAAATTGAACGGTGTGCAGCTGTCTCAGTCTATTTAGACCACCGATCTTACAGACAATTGTTACATTGGCCTGGTAGCAGGCTGAATTACCTCTGTCACAGGTACATTTATAGAGGGTACACGAGTAACAGTAGTTCCGTGCGCACCAGTATGTGTGACCCCAGGGCCCCGTACTAGCCACCTGCCTTGTTGAGTGCCTCAATTCCAGTGCTGTATCGGTCTGTGAATTTTGCTGCAGGTGGTTCCATTTAGTTGGCTGCAATTCAAGTTTGTTGATCGTGTCCTAGGATAGTAGGGGAGATGGCAATGATCTCTCAATTTCTTTAACAGAGTCTATGCTGGGCATGGAGACTTGGCAGCAACATTGACCTGTGCTTGTTATCAGACAACTGCACATTTGTTTCACTGTAAACAATCATACTGTAAACAGTCATATGGCAACAACTATACCCATGGGACTTTCTAATGCAGGGGAGCGTAAAATTGGCAGAATTCCCAACAAGATTTCCCAGAATTCTGCAGCAATTAAGCCACACCAAGATCAGAAGTCTTGCAACTCTGTTGTCAGTGCATTTGTCAGAATCTGACAAAGTGCTGGCTTTGCACCCTGTTTCCTGGTGCCAGTGGCAGTGCCTGGTGTTGTTTAAGGATTATGACCAAAGTCCAATCGTGGGTCTGTCTGCAAACCATTGATTCCATTTTGCAGCTGTTGTAGGCATTTGTGGCTGGTAGAGGGCCTGAAAATCCTCCAAGGCCTTCACCCAGGCAATACCCACTGGGCTATGGTGGAAGGCAGATCCCCCGGCCACGCACAGGTCAACCACGAAGGCTGTCCCAACAGGTCATGAAGCTGCAGCAGGACATGTTCATGCTCATGCGCAGCGAAAAATTCAAGGAGGGGGTTGAACTTTTTGAGGCCTTTGTGAACGAAGGATTCAAGGCAGGGGCAGAGATGAACCTTCCAAAGGGCCAAGTCCCAAACAACAGGCTGCCGGGGACCTTTCAGTTTCTGCAGTACATTCAATGCCTACAACGGTAGGTGGAAGTTTGTAAATGGCCACTCGAGGATGCTCGCACTAGACTGCATTGTGGACTGACTGGTCTTTGTATCAGTTCTGCTGCTGAGGAACAGGATGGATCACAGAGCAGATATTGGAAATTTTGATCCCAATGCAAGGTTTGGCTGCCTGTGAAACCTGGCTGCTCACACCTTGTCCCTGCCAGTGTTTGCACCTGCACATGTCATCAAAGCGAATTGCCCTTTCCCTGTGTGCTGAAGGACCCAACGTTTTGCCGCAACTTCCATAGAGCATGCCCTCACTTTGATGAAGCAGCTCAGAGTGATGCCAGACGCACGGCACTACATGGAGTACCTGACAGGCCTCAGGAAGTTGGGCATGCACAGGAAAGCTGCAGCAGTAATCGAAACAGAGATGCTCAAAAATTCTGTCGTCCCCAGCATTTCCTGCTATGAGCAGGTCATCTTTGCATGTTTGACTGCCAGGGACATCGAACGGTCGTCCAGGTGAGTAGGGGACATCTCCCTTGTGGCAGATGCAGTACTGTAGGTGTTTTGGATTGCTTTGTAAATATATTTGATCCCTCCAAGTGTATGTGTCCATTCGGTGCTAAAACAAGTTGCAGTCTTTGCAGCATTTGTCTATTTGCATGTTGTAGTGTAGGTCACACGGATGGCTTGCACAGGTGGAGTGCAGGCAACACATACGCTCAGGCCATAGGCAGTACCGGTAGTTCATATGCTGTGTGTCAAAATAGAACTCAGTGTTCTATTGGCAGCAAGGGCCTGTTGTGAGGTACATCGAACTCTTGCAAGTCGTGTGTGTTGCTGCAACACACAGCCTTGGTGCTTGTCTGGAGCTGAAAGCCCATAGGCAGTGCACTGATTAGGGTGCTCAGAGGAGCCTGCCACCACAACGAAGCTTTTGGGATGGTGATTTTTGCGGTGTCTCACCAGGTTGCTCGACGCGGCATTCAAAGGGGGTTCCCGTTGGAAGATCAAAGACCAGAACCGCGCACAGAGCCTTTACACGAGAGTGGTGTCATTCGTATCATCACTGAAAAGGATAGCGAACGCGATGGAGTTTATGAGGCAAATGATGGATCTCCAGCTCAAGATACCGATCCATCTGTATGTCGATGTCATTATGAATGCAGCAGAGGTGATTGCCCTGGTCAAGTTCATTGGCAGGACAGAAGCGTCGCCTGCAGTAGAGCACAGCATGTCACAGATGACATGGTCTTTTGCTGTTGATTGGTCTGTGAATGCTGTCATGTGATGAGCATGCTGCTGGTGGCTCAGATGTTGGCCAGATGACTCAACTAGATGTCGATTTTTAGTTTACTGCCCAGCTCAGAAGAGAACTGCCCACACTGTTTGTCCAGCTTGCAAGAGAAAATGGTAACCGATGATGGTAGGAAGTGCATGCCTCTAAGTCCCATGGCTTGCTGTGGATACAATATCCAGCAGTGTACATGGTAGCTTTTTGCCTATATTTGTGTGACTGGTTGTCCAATTCTGCTCTGTTGTGTATATTTGCATTCTTTGTTGCTTTGGTCAAGCTCCTGACAGTGGGTTGTGATGCACAGGTCAACGATTTTGCTGTTGTGGAGCAGCTGCTGACAGAATTATCCCACAAACGAACATATGTCGTTTGGGTGAGGCAAAGTTCGCATTCCTATTTTTCATGGGACATTGTTATCGCCATTGTTGCTTATCTGGAAAATTTGCATGCCGACACACACAGTTGTGCCTTAGGCAATGCATTGCTTTAACATTTAATACACGGAAGTCATATTCTTCATTTCCTGACAGCAGCAAAATATGTCACAACATGGACATACCCTCCTCAGCAAGATTTGTGACTTGGGACCGTTTGTTGTGGTGCAGAAGTCTTTGAGTATGCCAGGAACAGCATGGAACAGAGTGTTCCATGTAGCAGCCTCTTCCGAACAGTAAAGTCAGTAAAGTGACTAAGTTATTGAGTAGTTCATTATTAAGCGATTAAGTAATTCAGTAAGTCAGTTAGGGGTCGAAATTGCTTAGCTCTAATGCTGGTGCCCTGCATGACAACCCACACAGGAGAGAAGGTGGGAAAGGTAACCATGAGGTGTGCAAGTCCTAGATACTTCAATTTGAATGTGTTGTCTGTGTGATCCCTGTCCACATTTTGTTTGTGGTGGAACGAGGTTCCAATGATCTGATATTAGCTGGCAACATTGCAGGAGGGGAAGCCAGTGAGAATACCAGTAAGGGTGGATGAGGGCGTGTTGTTGCAGGCACTCAACTGTGGTGCACGCATGGGCCAACCTATGCTTGCAGATCTGGTGAGCATTCACAGACAGAAGGCCATTTCACTTTGATAAATCCAAGACTTGACAAAGGGCTGCCCAAATCATTTCAATGTGATGACTGAAAAAAAACTCCATTTTCAGGCTGATACACAGTGTGCATGGCTCTGAATTGATCACAGTTACCAAAATAGGATAATTTGCTACTTGCAGGAGTCCATTGACACAGTTCAGCACAATGACGAATCTTGCCCAGGCACATACAAGAAGATGAAGGAAACAAGTTCATTTGCAACGCTGTTTGGAATTTCTTTTTGTCAGTTCATGGAAATGCGAACCTCCCATGATGCTTGGTGTAGTAGCTGTGGAGAGTAGCAGAGATGCATCTATTGATGCACCAGACAATTGTGCAATACATGCAAACTTGCAACAGTTGGATATAACCAAACTGGAGGTTGGATGCCGTGCAAAGAGAGATGGCATTGGAGCTCCAAAAGACTGAAGTAGCCTTTTGAGACATCCACATCCACATCCAGAATTTCGTACACTGTGTTTTCATATTCATAGTAGCAAGTAGGAAAGCGGGAGCTTGAAACCACACAATAGCTGTGAGCCAACCTACTTTGCAGTTGACTTACGTTGCTTGCATTTGTCAAGAATTAACAACCAGCAGAGTCATTCACCCTGACCAAAGGTGATGCAGGGACAAACAATCTCATTTGCTGAGTTTTTAGCATTTTACTCTTGTTCTGTCCATTGTTTTACTCTCATGGACCCAATGCTCAGTGAGCATTGATGCCTTTTGGCAGTTGCATTTTCCACTGTGGATGGTGCAAGGAGCTGTTGTGAGTGACTGCTGTCAACGATCGGAAGCCCTGACCATTCCCTTGCTCCATCTGCAGTGGATGATATGCGGCTTTGTCATTTGCAGTCCCTGTGTCTACTTGCACCAAAAGAAAGGGTGTGCAGAATTGAAGAGCAGGATGCGGTTGCCACAAAATTTAATACTGGAGGACCCACTTACAACTGGGATTCTACCCAATTCACACAGGGCCTGCACACCTTCTGTTGAGAAGTGGCGAGCATTTGCTCACTTGAATGCGATGCAATTTTCTGAATACATAGAAAATAGGATTCCACAGGGAATCCTCAAAGAACTGCATCTATCAGTATGTTTATTGCCAAATTTGATCTCTTGCATGTTACCAGGCACTTTTTGTGGGACCAACATGGAACATAGTGAAAAAGCAACTACTGTCTTTTGGATTATTTGCACAGATACATATACATTTGATCAGGCTTTGGCAGGAAATGGGCAGAGATCACACTCCAGACATTCTGTGTATGTGTCATTTCCCTCATCGATTTTGAAGTTGCAAGGAAGATTTTTGTCAATTTGAGAAATGTGCTTAAAATATTTGCTCACATACTGATCAGATACCAGGAAAAAACTCTCATGTTATGTGTGTGCACGCCCGTGCAGGCTTGGGACATGCTGCAGACATCGCTCAAATGCCCCCTTTATCATGATATTGCTGCTCCTACAATCAAAAACCATGAGGATGACATGACTGATCAAGAGAGCCTGAAGGTAGGGAAGGGACTGATTGACTGACTTCTGTAGAAGTCTTTTGGAAGTGAAAAAAAATCACTGGGGTTCGGGAAGAGAAGTTGCTGCTACTTTCTGATAATGGTTATGCACCTGTGCAATCCAGTCCATAGGCTCGTTTGTATTGACTCTTGTGTGTTTAGACTGAGCTTCAGTCTGTGGATTATTTACCTGCAAGGTACCATCGCTGTTTTGGTCATTTTATTTCCTGTGTCACTGCGCATGCCCGATGCCCCATTGGCACATGTTGTGTTCTCAAACGGCCATGTGTGTTGCGACCTCTTGCACACAAACAGGGCACATGTGTTGCTTTGTGACAGCCCCTTCCCCATCAAAGGAAATGGTGTGATTACATATTCTGCAGGTGACAATACAGAGCCCTTGTGCCGAATTGGGCGATGTTGTTCCAAACCCTTCAATTGCATGGAATAGCGCATTTCTTCTCGGAGCACATCCACACGTGCAAGCAGCTCAACTTGGGTGTCTTGTCTTTTTGCTGATCTGGTTTGAAGGCAGCACCAGGCCTGGAATCGCAATGTGATGTTTATTGTCCTGCCTAATTTAGAACAACACAGGATCTGTGCCCTGGTGCCTTTCAGCACCTTGCCAGAATCCTTCGTCAAAGTTGTCTTTGAAAGACGAAGTGGTGCCCTTGCACGTTGCAGCAGAGTTTGTTTGTAGCGCAAGATCATCTGCGTCCAGTTGTAAATGAATTGGTATATACACACCCAGCAGCGAGCAAGGGACTCATGCCATCCATGCTGCTGGACCTGGCTTGTTGCGTTTCTGGACAAAAATGCTTGCCTGCTCTGCAGCCCACCATGTGCCTGATATAACCTTGTTGCTCCTGGGCCTGAATGTACATAGTGCATGGCAGTAACATCTTGGCACACGACCAGCAAGGGCTCCAGACAACTGCGCATATCAAGACTTGAACAGAAGAGATAGCATTCTGGTGCACAGCCACATTGCTACTTTGACAGATCGTTCGACTGCAGCTGTTGAAAAGCCATGACAGGCTATGCACTTGCACCCAGCAGGCGATGGTGGGCATGAAGAGATCCAATCAGCTCTTGCCCAGTACTGCAGCTTGGTAGTATGCTAATCCAGGCCATGGCTGAATGTGGTTTGTGGTTGGCCCAGGCACATTTTGTGTGCCCTGGACTCAACGGCATGTGCTTTCGTTGCTAGGTGCTGAAACCGTGCATTTGTGCCATAGATCGACAGCAAAAGTGCAACTGGTGTGAGGACTGATGGTGAAGAGGGTGGGGAGAGCGATGATGTGCAAGAGGAAGATGATGGGCGTGATGACGAGCAAGAGGGAGACGATGGGCTCGAAGTGGTGGACATCAGGCACACTGTGCCTGGCTCACAACAACACCTGGATGACTGGCAGGACATCTTTTCTGGGATGCTTTTAGGTAGGCAAATTTCAGCACGGTGTGGATATGGCAAAGTCAGCCCAGATGTTGTTGCACACATGCCAATCACATCGGACAAGTGCGATGGGCAGCAGAAATGGTGCTGTCCCAATGTACAGCATACCAAAGACACAGTGGTGTATGTGTATAAGTTATTGTTCGCCCAGGCGCCTTTCTGCGGCATCTCATGTTTCGTCACAAGCATGGGCACTATAATTTATTGTGATTTTAGCTTGAATCCAGCATGATGGTGAGTGTGCATAGTGTGCGTGCACACTTGATAATATCAGAATTGCCAAGGATTGAATGGATCCACTGTACACAGTTTGTTTCCATTTCTTCTCTTCCAACTTTGCATCTGTCTTTTTGCTTCACAAACACAACTTTTTCTTGTAGTAGCTGAGAGGTGTTATGCTGAATGGGGCACCTGCAGATCACCCTCCCCTCATCGCAAGCTTCCACGCCTACATCGAAGCACAAGCAAAGGCTGGCAACATTGAAAAAGCATTTGTGGCCATCAGGCGCCTGGAAGAGTGCCACCCTGCCAACACAGAGGCCCTGTCTCCAGCACAGGGGCTCTGCATGGTGGCAGATGAATTGGCCAAAGATTCAAGTGTTATTGATCAAGCTCGCTCTGTGGTATGTGGGGCTGCTTTTGATTTTCTTATGTAGCCCAATATGATCTACTGAACTACTTGAAGTATATGTCAAGCACTCATCTTCTGTTGTTGTTGGGCTGGTAAATCGTTTGATAGCATTTTGAGGCATCAGCAAAAATGCACAGGTACTTGCAAGATGATGAAGTGCAGTGTGAAAGATATGATTTTGCTGCCTTGTACTGGCAGAAATGCTCACCTCCAGAATAGTGCTGGGCATGCGATGGGTTATGGTTTACACTGCCTCACTGTCAGTCTTACTGTGAAAGGCGTCACTTCTGTGTGGGCAGTTTTGACATGAAGGGACATGCTCGCATGATGAGCTTTTTTCTGGCAGCAGATACCCTAATGTGCCTCTGCACACTGACTTGGCAATCTAAAACGTCCTGCAGCTTGAGAAATGGAAGGAATCGGGAGAGAAGCTCACGGTGGCCATGATGGATGCCATTGTTGCAGCATGCTCCCGCATGTCAGATGCCAACAGCGCCTTTAAGTCGTTTGAAGCCTATGAATCTCTTGGCCTCAAGCACAGGACCGAATCGTACAACTCGTTGATGGAGGTCTGCGCCAGGCAGCGCCAGGTGGATGTTATCATGAAGCTGCTGCAAGAAATGGCAAATGAAGATGTGCAGCCAAATGTGGACACATACACGCAGGTGAGCACCCTGCACAGAAGTGCCTGTTATCCTTGGGATGTTTTCTGCTCACAATTTCTACACCAGATAAAACCTTAACCATGTCACCTCACGATGTAGACAAGTTGGCCACATGGGCAGTTGCAAGTGTACTGCAGCATCCACACCCCATACATCATGCACACAGATACTGGCACACATTGGTACAAAGGTCACTGTCCCAGGCGGTGCATCATGTCTGTCTAAGCGATTCAGATTGCAGTCCTTTCCTGACATGGGTGCATATGTGCGATTTCTTGTCTCTTTCATGTGCAAGGTCACACTTGTGGTCAGCAAGACTGGACTCTGCCGTTGCTAACAAAGGGGGGACGTTTGGCCAATTTCTGGAACATTTTGCGCAGAGGACGAAATAGAAGCTGTGAGTACAGAGTGAATATCAACGCATCCTGTCCACAGCACGTCCAACTCCACAGCACCATGATCTTAGGTGACCCATCTTCAAGAACCACGTTGAAAACATTCAACAAAGTATGGCACACACTGCCGTTGTGCCTTTACCCCTCTTGACAAATCACAATATGTCATGGAAAGCTGTTGTTGTGGTTTGCTGGGATAGGAAGGTGCCTTATGACTAATTAGGGTCAGCATGCCAGTCATAGCAAAATGGTTGACCCTCAGCCTAACAATGAATTCTCACACCCTGACCTCATTAACCAGTGCTGGTTGTGGCATTCAGATCATCGAAGGGTACATCAGCAATGGAGACACGATCGGCATTGCCAACACTCTGACAATCACCCGAAACGAAGGCTTTGCTCCCACCCTTCGGGTGCTGGAGAAGGCCATGGCGTGCGCCGAGAGGCAGAAAGACCCTGACCTGCAGCAGCTCATTCGGAAGGAACTCATGGCGGCAGGGCACCGCTTTGGCATCCAGCAGAGGCCCTTTCCCTTCAGGGGAAGGGGGGGCAGGCAGGGAGGGCGGAGGGGGGGTGGCAGGGGCCGATATGGGGCCAGTCTTGAGAGCACTGGGACAGATGCCAGTGAAGGTGAGTCATCGGCAGTGTGCTTTTGAGGAGGAGCGGAAATGCCACAAAATGTTCAACCCTTCTGCATATTAATGTAGCATTTGGCCTTTTTGTGCAGAGCAGTGATGAAAACGTAACGGTGCCAATAAAGTGTAGAGCAGCCCCAACTCCAACGCGAGGGTTTCTGGACTGCTCATGGCATTTAGCGACCCCAGATCGTGAGTCGCTGTGGGGAAAACCAACATTTGAGGCCATGCAAACTCAGCAGAGTCGCCATTCCGGCTGTGACCAATATACGGAGCCCCCAAAATAACGGCTTGGCGAAAGAATACAGAGCAAAATAGTAACTGTGGAATTGTCTGATGCATAAGGGTTGGATATTTTGCGGTAGATGAGCAAAGCCGCTTCAGGCACCATTGTCTGCCACAGTGAAATGCTGTGTAAACGCAAACTTGGCTTTTGATGTTGCAACGTACTGTCCAGAGCTTGAGACTGCAGCCTTTGACCTGAGGATGCCCCACAAGTACCACAAGGGAGCATTGTGAATGGCATTGCCATTATCGGCCACATGGCAGCAGATGCGGATGGTGTCCCAGTTGCGACTACTTGCCCGCCAAAGCCCACAGTAGCCTGCTAGTACTTTAAAACACTGAAGCCAGGCAAGGCAAATGTCAGTGACTTGTGCACAATGCACACATGCGCCCTGGCCTGGGGCCATGTGACTGTCTTGCCATGGCTTTCATGCAGAACGCCTGGGCAGGAAATGTTGATTCATCACAAAGATTTAAGCTGTCCTGAATCTCTGCAACAGATTGCCAGTGCTTGTTGCCCTGCCAGTACATAATTTGCATAGCAGCAGTGACATTTTGCCCCGTTATACGTTGCATGGCACTGGAACACGAGCAGTTTCAGTTGAATAGTGTGGCCCTGATCTACTTACCTGGATTTGTGCCCTTGTTTCTGATTGTATTTTCAAATGGTTTCTTGTTTAGATGGAGAGGACTCCCCAAGCACCTCTGCCCCAGGTGTCACGCATTTGTCATCTGCCGACGGTGGAGAATCGGAGCGCATGGCACAATTTGGTGGCAAAGGCAGGGCGCGATTTCGGGGTGGATATCGAGGGGGTAGAGGCAGCTATCGGGGCGGCTACCAAGGTGGGGAGAGGGGTTTCACACCTCGCAAGATTCAACTCGGCTACTCTGAGACTGACATGGCTGGGACAGGCTACATGGATTCAGGAGTGGACAGTGCAGTGTCTCCTGCCAATGCTTCGATGGGGCAAGAAGAACTGCAGCTTGGGATTGCAGCGGCAGAGACCCCTGTTCCAGCGCCAAATGTGGAGCAACCTGTTCCAGAATTGCAAGTGGAGAGATCTGCTCCAGGAGCGGATGTGGAGAGCCCTATCCAAGAGTCAGATTTGGCGAGCCCTCCAGCAGAGTCGGATGTGGCACAGGCAGGCCCTGGAACTGGGGCTCCTGTGTGATTGTTATGGGCTGGCAGAGCGCTTGTCATGTTTCTGTCTTTAAGGATGCTGGTCACTGGAGTGCATGGATGCAATCGAATCACAGCCTGCCGTAGACTCACAGACTGCCTTTGCCATTGGGTAGACACTTTCCATTACCTGACATGCAAACAGGCCATTGAGATGATGAGAATTTGAGAGGCATAAGTGCTATTAGTATCCACTCAAGCAGCAGCAGAATCTGCGATGGCAAAACCCCCAGTGCGGACTCAGCCTGCAGGTGTTATGCTGGCAACCAGGTGCAAGTTCACAACAGTTCGCAGTTGATGCACCGCAATTGTAGCCTGGCTAGCCCGGCGACCCACTTCTTGCCTGCGCCCTATGCGCTAGAATGCAGATTGCTGTGTGTTTAGGGATGACGAACAGGCTTGATCGATGCCAGGGACCAGGGATTGTGCGGCTTTAGGGGCGAATGGCCCCCTGCAACGCTTATGCGCACTGGTGCTGCCGAGCGTGACGGCAGAGAACCTGCTGCAAGGCTTGTTGCACAGAGAACGTATTATGCCAGGGATCAGCATTTTGTTTGGATACCCTCTTTTAGAGTTCTGTGATTGTCAAGCAACGGTGCCTTCTCTGATCGCCTAAGGCTGCATTATGGCACTACAACGTGTATGTTTCTACCTCGATTGTGGCCCTGTCACAGTGACTATCACTCGTAGGTTTGTTGGCACAATCAAAGCTACTGAGGTGATTGGCTAATATTTGTGACTTGTGTGTCGGTCTTGACATTGCCTCGAGTGGGCAATCCTGCAGGTGGCTCCCTTTTTTGGCACCCTTGCTTCGGGGGCCCAAACTGTGCAGCTGCATGCAGCCAATCCAAAGTGCGTTTCTGTGTGCGCAACACTCTACTCGTGATGGTGTACGCCACACGCAGCACCAGGTGCGTGTGAAAACTTATTGCCTCACAGCAACTCTCCACAAAACAGCGTCAGAGTGTTCAGCCATTCAACCAGTCAGCACTCGTGGAAGTAAATCTCTTGCGGCATGGTGCGATTTCTGGCAAACTGCATAGAGCGAGAGGGCCAACTCTCACAGGCGTAAATCGCTGCAGCGGCAACTTCATGGCGGCAGTTGTGGCAAAGAGCACAGACCAATCCATTCACATTGGCTTGCATCTGCTTCACGCATCTGCGATTTGTCGCAGAATGGGGTGGGTGTGTCCTCAGTGCCACACCTCGCCTATCCCGTTGTTCATGCTGCTAATGCAAGCTGGCCATCCACTAACCATAAAGCCGTGGAAGCAACTTGCAGCTTCGTTCGAGATCCAGCGCCCGACCGGTCGCCTGTTCCCATAGCATGTACTCACCGTGGCTCCTGAGCGCCCTCCGTACAATCTTGCGCATCACCAAGCCTTCACATTGTGATGTAGGCACCACAGAACAGCAACTAACGTCGAATCACAGAGTCACATTTGGAGACCGAGTATCAGATAGGTAGCGTCATGGTCATTCCAGGATAGCCACCCAGGACATGCAAGGAGCTCGAAAAACAGGAAATGGCCGTCCTTGGGGTGCAAGGATAAGGCTTTTCAAAACGGTCACAAGGATGTCCTTACGCCCAGGCCCGTTCACCCCAAAGTGACTAAAAGTTTGCTCATGCATCTGCCATGTGCTCGCTGTTGCTAACTAGTGCAAGATACCGGATTCTTGAAGGAAATGGCCGTTGATGGAATTAACTATCTTGTTATTAGGTTTCCGCCCAGGGCGACGAGGGGCGGGCGTGCTGGCCCCACTTGGGCCAGCGCTGCTTAAGTACATTGGTTTTGGCGGCCCCTTGGGGTTTTTGTCCCCCTGTACCTTGGGTCAGTGGCCAGTTCGTCGCGTTCGAGGGCCAGTGATTTTTGGCGCCCTTGGGAGTGGCGGTCTTTGGCGGGCGCGAACGGGGAGGCTACTTAGGCTCACCCCTCGGTCCCACCTTATCTTGTTTCGCTTCGCGCCAAACCTTGGCACAACCCGGACCCACAGAGTGGGTCACGACCTCCGGCCTTTGCCGAGTGCTTGCCTATGAACCCGTCCCCTGCGGAGCAGTGGTGCCGGGACCAAGCTCGCCGGTTCAACAACCGTATTCCAACCTCCGCTATTGAAGCCTACTGGTTGCCCGACCCGGCGCTCCTCCCTCAGTCAGTCAACAACCCGGTCGCCCGACCGGTGGGCGCCCGCTCCCCATACTGGTTTGACATCTGCGACATCGCCGAAGGGAGCGCCGTTGCCAATGCCTTGGGCGCGAACTCCGGGTACTTCCAGGAGTACGCGGGCTGGGCGCCTCCGGTCCCCTGGCTGTTCGACATGACTACGGCCTTCGTGGAGGTGGCCGCCCATCCAGATTTGCCGGCGTCCGTATGGGGATTCCTCCTCCCCTACTTTTACTCGTACGTGGAGGTCACCGAGGCCCTCCATGACCAGCTTTCCTTGTAGCGCATCCATGCCAAGCACAAGGGCTCGGGATTGGAGGGATCGTGGCGGGCCATTCAGGTGGAGATCCGCCTCGCTGACCACGGATTGCGCTTTGGCACCGCTCGCATCGACGGGACCATCGAGCGCATGCGCAAGGAGCTCCTGATGCAAGAATTGAAGCACGCCACCAAGACCACGGCCGCCAAGAAGTCTACCTCCCCCCCGTCGACCTCGGCCCCCTCGACCGGCCCCAAGTCCCACAAGAGAGCTTGCGCCCCAGCTCCATTCCCCAAGCCGGCTCCGTGAAGGACTTCCCGTACAATCGGGTCCGAGGACGCCTTTCGGCGTGGCGCCGGATCGGCGCCCCCTCCCGCATCCTCCAATAGATCCATTCGGGGACTCCGCTCCTGTGGGGACCGCGTGGACCCCCGGCTCCCTTCGACGAGGGCTCCTACCCGCTCCGCTCTTTGGAGGAACGAGCGGCATGGCAATCCCTCCGCGCGGACTACCTCTCTTCGGGGGCGATCGTCAAAATGGAGCCGGGTCCCACGTTGCAGATTTCTTGGGCCTTCCTAGTGGAGAAGGGGCATGAGGATGGCGTCATGAAGTACCGCCTTTGCATCAACTTGCGACGGGTCAATGGTCACCTTCGCAAGGTGGGCCTTCGTTATAAGAAGTTGCATGACTTCGGTCACTTACTCAACCGTCATGACTCATTGGTGGGATTTGATATCAAAGATGCTTATCACCATCTGCGCGTGTGTAGATCGGAGGAGTGTTTCCTTCAATTTTGGATGGGAGATGAAGTTGTTGCTTGTCGGGCCCTCCCCTTTGGTCTTTCCTTGGCCCCCTTCTTTTTCACCCAGTTTATGCTTGTTGTGGGCCGTTTCTTGAGGTCCCTGGGCAGTTGCCCCAAGGCAGCTCGACATTTCCGTTTTGGACGCTTAGCGGGGGATGACTCAATAACTACATACTTTCGGGTGTACACTAGAGAACCGCCAGCCATCCTGCTGGCTTATCTTGATGATTTTTTGGCGGCTATGTATGATGCCGCCCGTTTGACACGATTTCCTGGGTTTGTACGGGGTGAGTTTGCATCGCTGGGAATCCAATTCAAGGAGCGCAAATGTCAATGGACCCCCGTCAAGCGCAAGAAGCATTTGGGGGTGATTGTGGACACGGCCCATGGCCGTTTTGAAGTTCTGCCGGAGAAGGCCGCGTTGGTCACCAATCAGACCCGAATTTTGCGTTCTTGTCGCTGGGTTGTGGCAAGGGATTTGGCCCGTTTTTGCGGTCTGGCCATTTCCCTATATTTGGCGTTTCCCTTGGCCTGCTTCTTCTTGCAAAGCCTCTATGCGGTTCTTCGTTCCAAGCGTAGTTGGCGGGACCGGCTGATCCTCTCCCCCCCAAGCCCGGTTGGACTTGGAGGTGTGGGTCAACATCCGGCACTACGAGGGTCGACCTCTCAATCCCGATGCGGTCCCCTTCGCCGGCACTCTGGCCACAGATGCTAGTCTGACCGGTTGGGGGGCCACCTTTGCTCCCCCGGGGGTGTCCCGCCCCCTCTTTGCAAGGGGTTTTTGGGACCGTTCCTTGACGCACATCAATGTGCGTGAGATGCAGGCGGTGGAGCGGGCTATTCGCAGTTTTTTTCCGGCTGCTTCCCATGGCCTTCCTTCGAGGCTCAAACTACTCGTCGACAACCAGGTGGTCATGTATTGCCTGCGCAGCATGACTACTCGCTCCAAGCAACTCCTCCGCCCCCTCCGTCAGCTGCACCAAGTTTGTACGGCGCGCCACCTCCTGCTCGACCCGGACTACATTCGGTCTGAGGACAACGTGATACCGGACCGTCTGTCACGGATTCGGGTGGCAGACGACTACCAGCTCCACCCGACCATTTTCCGCAGGCTGACTCAGTGTTTTGGTTGCCGGACGTGTGACCGCTTTGCTTCCGCGGCGAATACCCTCTGCCCCAGGTACAACAACCTACATGCGGACGTGGGGAGCGTGGGGATGGATGCCTTTCTCCAAGACTGGACGGGGGACGCCAATTGGTGCAAACCCCCGTGGTGCCTCCTTCCTCGCCTCATCTCCTTCCTCGCCGCTCGGCCCACCATGGAGGCCATCGTCGTCGTGCCGGATTGGCTGAGCACGCTTTGGTTCCCGCCGCTCCAGACTCTTGCGGTGGAGGAGCTTCTGATTCCCCGCCATCCGGGCATGTTTCGCCCCAGGGGTCCAAGTCTTCCGGCGGTGCTTCCTCCGCCGAAGTGGAACCTCTGGGCGTTTCACATCCACCCTCGGACGGCTCCTTAAGCACGGGTGCTCAAAACCCCGCCGGGGAGGTTGCCCACCCCCCGGATGACCCGCTGCCAGTGGAGCCGATGCCGGCGGATCACCCCCTCTATGGGCTAGATGTGGATGGTCTTCTTTAATCGAACTGCTCGTGGATACGGTCCGAGTTTTTGTCTTTCTACATGGAGACGACGCGGCGTTCGATGCAGGCCAAGTTCGCCAAGTTCCAGGCCTTCTGCGCCTCCGCCGAGCTCCAGGCGCTTCTTGCCCGCTCGTCTACAATCTACCGCTACATTCGGTTCTTGTGTGAAGAAGGCCAGGTGGGCGTCCGCACCCTTCCCCAATACCTGGCCGCCATTTCCATGGTGCACCAGGTCACGGGCCACCTCCATTTTTTTGCATTCAACCGGGTGACCCGCTTGCTCACCCGGTCTTGGTATCGCCAATGCCTGGAGCTGGCCTCACCCATGCTCTGGTGCCGGCGTCTTTGATGCACCGCGTCCTGGAGCTCGGCCTACAGATGGACGATCTACTGATGCTGCGGGCATCTACCTCCGCCCTTTTGGACTTCGTTTTCTTCAATTGCACCCAGAGCGGCCATTTCATTATGCTGGACGATGTGCGGGTGGCGGACGGCGTTGTGATCTTCTGGGAACACAGGACCAAGCTCAAGCTGGACACGGACCCGGCCATCCGCCTACGTTCCTGGCCATCGCAGGGCGCCCCCGAGATCGTCGACCTCCTCCTTCGATGGGGCGCCTTTTGGGATCGTGCCTGGGTGGACACGGGTGGGACGCCTATGCATTTCTTCACTCTGCTGGGCGAGCGCGACCCTGTTACGCGCACTGGCCTGATGTGGGGGACGCCCTACTAATGGCCCTTGGTGTGGGGGACGCCCTGCCCAAGATAACTATCCTCAACCCATGGTAACCATTCTAGGTATTAAGATACGGGAGTAGGAGGGGTGGTCCCGCCTAGGTCCCCGTACAGAGGTGGGCCGTCCAGGAACGGGGACGGGGACGGGAACGGGGACGGACCGGAGTCCGTCCCCGTCCTTGGGCCGGTAGGCCCAAGAACGGCCAGGGACGGCTCCGTCCCTGGCTGGGAACGGACTGGGACGGATATGGGACGGTATGGCCCACCTAGGAGTCCGTTCCTGTACTGCCCAAGGCCGGTCTAGAGTCCGTTCCAGGCCGTTCCGAAGGCCGTTCCAGGCCGTTCTGAAGGCCGTTCCAGGCCGTTCTGAAGGCCGTCCCAGGCCGTCCTGGAACCCGTTCTAGAAGCCGCTCCACAATACATAACAACATCAAATTCATGCGTGGACCAATAAGAATGCAGCGATCAGATTTGACTCATGGGCCGCGCGCCCCACGGTCCACAAACGTGGTGCCCCTGCCCCCCTGCGACACAGTTTGCGCCTGTTGCGATGGGTGGCAAGACCAAGCAGACGCAGCGGCGGCGGCAGGTGAAGGCGGGGGAGTCACGGCCCCCGGCCCAACATCACCAAGGCGGCCCCCCACAGCCTGCGGCAGGGGATGCCCGGGGCCAGACAGAGGGGCGCCCGGAAAGGCGGTCCCCCACCCCCCAAGGTGAGGGATCCGGGCATGCGGGGACGGCGGTGGCAGCGGCAGGGGGGAAGGCCAGGGGGCGTCTGTTGGCGGCAGCGCCCCACTCCCGGACCTGTTTGACTTTTCGCATTTGGTGGCGGGGGGCCTGGGGGACTCGGATTTGGAACCCAACGCGGAGGGGGCTCTGAACCTACAACAGCTGCCAGCTGTTGGGGCACCTGAAGGGCTGTTGCCGGCCGGGGATCCCGAGGGGGCGTCTGTGAGTGGCAGAGTGGGGTCTGCATCTGTACCGGCGGCGACACCTGGGGCCCCGTTGACGGCATCGGGGGCGGCCGCCTCTGGAAGCGACGTGAAGCGCGCGGCCGGCGGCGAGGGTGGGAATGCACCCTCAAGGGCAAAGCGGGCCTGAACGGAGGGAGGGGGTGGGGTGGGGGTCGCCTCTGGCAGCAATAGGTGTGTGGCCCCACCATTGGGGCCTGGGCAGAGCGGCAGCCGGTGGGTGAAGCCATTGCATGTGGAAGAGGAGGGGCGGCCTGGCATCCTTGCAAGATACGACAGTGTTACGGGGAAGGAAGACGACCACAGCAAGATCATTTGCCGCATATGTGGCAAAGGGATTTCCTTCAAGTCGTCATCCTTCTCGACTGCGGAAAAGCATATGGGGCACCACAAGGTCACGCGACGGACGCTGTCCATTGTCGTGGAGCTGGCAGACAAAGCACGGACGGATGGTGTCACTTTTCCCATGGCTGAGTTTCTTGCACGGACGGTTGAGGAGGGCCGCGAGGTGGGAGTGGCACATTACATGCAGCAGGAGGCCTTTGCCACAGGAGCCGCCCTGTGGTAGCAAATGCGGTCAGCAATCACCCGCTAGATCGCAGCGGGTAGCATTCAGCTATCCGTTGTTGAGTCTCCAAACTTCCGCCGCATGTGCAAGGCACTCAACGGCCGCTGCCCCTCCTTCAGCCAGAAGGCCATCACCAACGAAGTCCGCTATTACCACGTCATCACATGCATTGTGTGCAATATGTTCTGTTGTCCCATGGTGTCCATATGATACAGTCCACAGCACACAACTGTGTTGGTTGTCAGCCTAAAAATAGTGTCTTTGTTGTTATCGCAGGTGGCATCCATGCATTGTCAGGCAGTGTAGAAGCTCCGAGGGATGGAGGAGTGGAATAAGGTGTGGCCGGCCTTCACCTGCGACCTTTGGCGCTCCCGCACGCGGTGAGAGTATTTTTGAATGACCATGCACTGGGTGGAGGAGACGCACCAGCATGACGGCCACGCCAACCGCCAGTGGCGGTTGTGGAGCAGGTGCATGGGGTCGGTGCCTGTGGAGGCGGAAAGCATCACAGTTGAAGGTGAGAGGTTGTGCAACGAATGGGTAGCAGTGACTACCCAACTAGCAGCTGGTTGTGTTGTTTGTTTTTTATGATATTCGCCTTTGTTGCTTGTCGCAAGCAGTTTCTGTATGCACTGGTGGTGGACTTGGCCCGCAAGGAGCTGGAGAAGTATGGGATGATGGGGTGAATGGGCAGCAA
The DNA here is from genome assembly GCA_905146915.1 of Ostreobium quekettii. Lineage (NCBI taxonomy): Eukaryota > Viridiplantae > Chlorophyta > Ulvophyceae > Bryopsidales > Ostreobiaceae > Ostreobium > Ostreobium quekettii. The sequence continues at coordinate 2,666 of CAJHUC010002627.1, read as the reverse complement.
CGACTACCCAAGTACCAGCTGGTCGAGTGGTTTGTTGCTTGTCACAACGTGTTTGTGTATGCAGTGGTGGTGGACCTGGCCCGCAAGGAGCTGGAGAGGTATGGGATGACCGGCTGGTGGCCGTCCTTTGTCACGGACACTGGGAGCAACGTCAGGTGGGCCATTAGGGGGGAGCTAGCAGCACATGAGGTTGGGGAGCAACCCAGAGGCGGCATGGCAGATTGGTCATGCTGTGCCTGCCACATGCTCCACAACATCGTGACCCATGGCCTGACCAACCTATGCGTCCGTGCCACCCATACCGAAGGCTACCAAAAGCTCTGCAATGCAATAGACCGGTAAGTTATGATGCTGGTGTGTGTTGGTGTGTGTGTTGGTGTGTGTGTTGGTGTGTGGCTGCTGTGTGTGCATATATGTTGGTGGTTATTTGTGTGTGCTGCAACTGCTACAGCTGCTGCTGCTTAGGAATTGTTTCATCAACAGTGTGCATGTGTCCTTACAATGGCAGGGTCTCCACGCTGGTGAACCACATGCGTGCCAGCACGAAAGCCACAGCTGAGCTGTGAAGGCTGCAAGTGGAAATAATAAGGGAGGGTAACAACGTAGTTTCTAGTGACGAGGAGGGGGTGTCTACATCAGAGGTGCCCTCCAATGAGTCGGGTGAAGGTGGCAGGAGGCCCAACCTGCGGAGGGTACTCTAGCTGGTGAGGTCTGTGGACACTCGATGGAATAGTACATTTTTTATACTGCAAAGGGCTGTGCGCCTGAGGAAGGCCATCGACAGATGGTTTGGGCTACACCCCAAATACGATAATCCCATCGAGATTACACAATGGGGCTACCTGGAGGCCCTCCTCCCAATCTTGGCATCTATCAAGAGGTGTTGTAAGAGGCTGGAGGCGGAGGCATACCCCACGGGCTCCAAGGCTCTCACCAAGCTGATGCACCTCCGGCATTTCCTTTACAAAATCGGTGACGAGGATACTAAGGGGCCATACAGTGGGTTGGTGCCATTCTGCAGTGACATGCTATGGAAGCTAGAACAGGCACTCAGCGACTCCACGTGGGTCTGGCAAATGGCCTTTTTGGCTTTGATGGACTCCACCGGTGAGCGATCGTTGCTAATCACTCAGTGATGATGTTGTTGGTGTTGTGTATTGTTTCTCACTGTGGTGTCGTTCATATATTCAAACACATATAAAAAGGTCAGAAGTAGTGCTGATGAATTGCATGGTGTGTGTGCAGTGTATGCCTAGAAGGCTACCCTGGGGTCCTATATAAAAGTACTAGAACCCATCAGGGAGAAGTTCGTGTTGGTGGATGCCGTGATGGAGGACGTGTCGACTGAGCTGCTGGAGTTGTGTCTTAAATTTGCGAAGGACATTGGGTGGTCAGAGGCATCGGGGCAAGCAGGCTTGCCACCCCATCATGGACAGCGGCCCGTGTGCAAGCCAAGGGAGAAGCGCACGGGGCATAAGACGTTTGACACTAGTTCCAAGGAGGATTATGATGCAACATGGCACCGGGGCCCAAGGGCAAGTGGTGCCGTGGGGTCTAGCCAACCTGCGGGCGCTACAGCAGGCGGCGAACTGACGGATGCCACATAGCGGTTGATCGCGCCATACGTTCAGGAGTTCTTAACGGAACGTTGGAGTTTGTGTGAGCCGGGTACCCCACGAGAGGAGGATGCACTAGATTATTAGGCACGGAATAGTGCTCGATGGCCCATAGTGGCGTGGGTGGCCCGGCACTCATTGTGTGTGCCGGCCGGAAGTGGTTCGTCAGAACGGGGCTTCTCGGTATCCGGCCATACTGTGTGATCTCGGCAGGCATCTCTGGGGGACGAACGCATTGAGCAGCTAACGTTTTTGTCTGGCAACACCAAATTGTAAATTACAAGTTGTAATTTTCCGTGTTCTATTGGCTTGTCTCGAATTGGCCTATGGCTCAGTGTGTGACTTGTTTTAATTTTGGCTATATGTCTAGCTTGTGCATTGGGCCATGTGCATATTGCCTTTGCTGCAAGTCAGGTGTCCCTGTGAAAATGTGTCTCCTGGCCCTAAATCCGGCCTTATGAATGCCTCCGCAACTTGCACTAGTCCGCCAGTGGCCCCCCCAACTCATAAGACCTCCAATTCGCATGGTCCGTTCCTGGGGAACGGATAGGAACGGACCTGAACGGACAAGGACGGGGCCGTTCCATGTCAGGAACGGGGCCGTTCCTGAGCCGGGACGGATCCGTCCCTGGGCAGGAACGGACCCGTTCCAACCCCATTCCGGCCCGGCCCAGATCCGGCCCAAATCCGTTCTTGGGGAATGGCCCAAGAATGGACTGGAACAGACTGGGACGGACTGAGACGGGAACGGGGACGGGTCCGTTCCTAGGACGGGGACGGACACCGTTCCCGTTCCCATTCCTATGCCATTTGGCCGGGCCCAGCTCTGAGTATGGTAGATTAGATGTCAGTGAATGGGGAGTCAACAGGGGTGCTCATAATTAGGCCCTTGTCCCTGCATCACCTCAAGTGGAGGAGCCACGTTCTAATTTGAGAGTGGCAAAGGTCTTAGGGCCAGGGTTAGAGCTCGTGCCTCAACAGTTTCCAAAGGGAACCTCCACCCAAATTTCTACAGGTATTGTTCTTGTGTTGCATCTGCATCAGCATGAA